>CAJNDV010030864.1:27205-42150 GCA_905221635.1 Symbiodinium sp. CCMP2456 | reverse complement strand
ACGGTTTCAGGCCTTGGGTTTGGGGTTTGCCGTCCTTGGGTTTAGGGTTTAGGGTTTAGGGCTTAGGGTTTAGGGTTTAGGGTTTAGGGTTCAGGGTTTAGGGTTTAGGGTTTAGGGCTTCGATGCTGCTTGAATGGCTTGGCACCTGAGGGTCTCGGGGTTTGGGCTCGGACCTAGTCGAAAATGGATTTGGGTGCTTCCGAAAATAGGGGACCTAGTATAGTACCCTAGATAGTAGGATCCTTACTATAAAGACCCCGAAATAAGGTACCCCTTATTTTCGGAAACTCCCATTTCAATGGCTTTGCATGCACTAAACCTACACACGCAGGCGCTCGCCGCCAGAAGAATGTCGGTGGTTGCGGCTATTCACTTCAGAGCCAGATTTCTAAACTGGGTCTGGGGTTAGGGTCTCGCGAATTTCAATGTTAAAAACGATGGAGGGGCCTTAATAAATAAAATAGGATTTTTGGCTGCTTTATAGTATAGTTATAACAATGAACCCTAAGGAATAATATTGGTAATTATTTTGGCTTGTATGTTCTATATTCATTGCGCCTGTCCAGGGGCTTGAGATTGAGGCTTCTGGGCTGGAGGCTCAGGGAAATTCAAGCTTCAAGGCACTAATCCTCCAAAAGCCCTGTTTTGCATGCCAGGTCCCGTGTGGAGGATCCACCCTACCCAAAATACTCCCAAGTAGGCCAAGTGAGAAAGGAACCTCCCTCAAACCTACGGCAAGGCTACTGAGCATGGCGGCCCTCCATAAAGAGATCGTCTGACCTGCAGTCTCAGAAAGCCCTGAACCTCGGAGGAGCCTTGTAGAAGTGCATGGGCAGGATCACGATCACGAGCACCTCGGCTCATGCAAAGGAGCATGGTTGAAGTTGCCGGGATCCCAAAAGCATGTGGCTTCTTCTCGAGGTGCCCGACCCTAGCACGGTAATCTAGGTGAGCTAGACTTGCTCCCTGCGCCTATCGCGGTGTTCTACATCGTTTATTACTTTCTACATGCATCATGCTCGCAAAATGGTGAAAGTTCTCACACGACTCCAGGAGCACCGAAGGTCAATGAAGGCGGGTGCGGGGGGGGGGGGGAAACCTAACCAAGAGTTCCTGGCAGGATGCGCAAGCCTACCTTCATCCCACCTGTTGAGGCCCTGTCCTTGGAACCGAAAACTTGACCCGCAGACCCCAGTTGTAGCTTGTAGCCCCAAAAAATCTACGTTTTCAATGGATTACATAACAAAACCATAGTAGAGAGCCCCAAAAGGGTGCTCAAAAGCTACAGACAAACCCCCTAAACCCTAAAGACCCCTTTTTTTAACATCTGGACTTGATGCTGAATGCCAGCACCCCACTGAGCACAGGACAACGGACTCTGCCCAGGCACCCCCTAAAGCCTAAACCCTAACCCCTAAACCCCTAAACCCTAAACCCCTAAACCCTAAGCCCTAAACCCAAAGCCCTCAACCCCTAAACCTTAAACCCCTAAACCCCGAAACCCCCTAAACCCTCAACTCTAAACCCCGAAACCCCTAAACCCTCAACTCTAAACCCCTAAACCCCTAAACCCCGAAACCCCCTGAACCCTCAACTCTAAACCCTAAACCCGAAGCCCTAAACCCTAAACCCTAAACCCTCAACCCCCGAGGCCCAGGGCACCGGGAAGATTTGGCGCAGGGAGGTCGCAGCCTGGGGGCCAAGGATCCCAGGGCTCGCGATCAAGAAGTAGTAGGCGAACCTCATTTTGGGTTTAGGGTTTAGGGTTTAGGGTTTAGGGTTTAGGGGTTTAGGGTTTAGGGGCTTAGGGTTTAGGGTTTAGGGTTTCGGGCTTAGGATCAAGAAGTAGTAGGCGAACCTCATTTTGGGGTTTAGGGTTTAGGGTTTAAGGGCGTAGGGCTTTAGGGGTTTAGTGGTTTCGGGGTTAGGGTTTAAGGGTTTAGGGCTTTAGGGGTTTAAGGGTTTAGTGGTTTAGGGGTTTCGGGGTTTAGGTTTTAGGGGTTTAGGGGTTTAGGGGTTTAGGGGTTTAGGGGTTTAGGGGTTTAGGGGTTTAGGTTTTAGGGGTTTAGGGGTTTAGGGGTGTCGGTGTTTAAGGGTTTAGGGTTTCGGGCGGATTTGTCGGCATTATCGGCTGTGGGATGCAGGGTTATAGACTGGAGTTTTAGATTGTAAGGTCAAAGGGTCATAGTAGCTGCCGGGGGTTGCGAGATTTAGGCCTAACGAGATAGTGGGCGAACCTGAGTCTTCGGACATGGATCTTAAGGGTTTAGGGTTTAGGGTTTAGGGTTTAGGGTTTAGGGCCCATACAAGTTTTACGGTTCAGGGTGATTTAGGGTCATAGGACTGCAGGGTTTCAGAAGGTAGAAGGCGCCTCACTTTCAGTTTGTGGTGTCAGGGTACAGTGTAGTAAGAGCATCTCTTTCTGGGCCTTAAAGGCCTATAGGGCTTAAAGAAGTAATAGGTAATCTCATGTTTGGGATACGGGAGAGAATGAGAGAGAGAGAGAGAGCGTTACAATCCTCTAGGGTTAAGGGCTGTGGATTTGAAGGGTTACGGTGCTTCTTAGGGATGTATAGGGTTTCGGTCAAAGGCCACGGGATATCGGCTCGAGGGTTTTCAGGGCACAAGGATGTTCGGGATTTTGGATTCCAGGGTTTAGGGATATCAGAATATGGGGGGGTCCAGAAAACTGAGGGAGTCTGACTACTATAAACCCTGCGCGTGATAAGGACCGCTAGATGTGTTGTGGGTTTAGGGGGGCATGAGCTCCCCCTAAGTTCAGAAAGCACCCCGGATTCCCGAAGATCGCTGAATCATTCCCCCTTCATCAAGTTAGATGGGTGGTTGTCAAAAATATGGTCCCTTTTGGGGTACCCTAAATAGTAGGTGCCGTATTATAATAAGGACCCAAAAAGGTACCATAATTTTGACAACCACCCATATATCATTCTAAAGCCTAAACCGTGAACCGCGTCAAGGATGCTGCTTGAATTTAGGGAACATGGCCTAGTGTCTGGAGTGCTGCTATGGCTACAACTTCTTGCTGGGTGCGTTTCTGGACTGGCGAAGAGTCTCGGCTTGGGGTTCAGGGTTTCGGCTCTCACACTCGGACAATCCAGGGTTTTGGGTTTTGGGTTTTGGTTTTGGGTGTAGGGAGAGAAATCGTGAGTTGAGGAGAGAAGCTTCTGGATGGAAAGTGCAGGGCGCTGTTGCCATTCAGTGACACCACTGCTTTTCAGCGATGCGCCTTCCGCACCTTGTCTTCCTCGTCCCTGCGTGAGTATGGCCAATCCCATCCCCCGGATGCACTACCGAGCACGCAGATTGCAAGTTGATTTCCGATCTCAGAAATAACGAGGGCCCTCGTCTACCGCATCGACAAAGAATCTTGCAGGCTACTCCGGACTTCAACGAAAGAAAGGCGGACCTGAAAAAGATCCCATCACGAAATACAGCCGAGAATCTCATGCTATTCTTAGAAGATAGCCCAGTAGCAGGAGGACCCGCCAGCAGAATGCCATGAGGAAAAGCAGGTAGCACATGCCAACTGGCATTACCTCTTCAGCATCGAGTTTTGCTTGGAGGTTCGCGGGTATAAGTCTCCGAATATGGGATTGATAAAACTATACAAACCCTACTCATAATTCGCGCTTGTAACTACCCATGAACCCATGAACCTCCAAGTGGTGGTGCAGGAGGTTTGAGTTGTTACTTTGCGGCTTTCGAGGGTCAGGTTTTGGCGCAACAACAGGATTTGGGCTTGTTCGAAAGGCATCTTTAAGGGTACTATATAGGTTTTTGAAAATTGATATAGGGTTCTTTTCTCGCATCCCGGAGCCCGGGTTAAACCCGGAAACCTCAATGTACTCGATTGGATGCTTCTGCCTGGACACTGTAATCCACTACTTGGTAGGCTTGGCAGGGAGTATGTTGTACCTGTGCTTTCATCGAGGGCCCTGGAAGGAAACAAAGGCCCTATTCCTGCACTTCGCAGCATGCAAAACATATGGAGAGAACAGTAGTACGTCACCGGCCATGCCCCAACACAAGGATCAGAATAGTCAGTACCCCTCTGTAACCTCTCATGCGAATTCATTGTTAACAGTGAACTCCAAAACCTACTAATATAGTGGCCTTAATAATTAGAATAGGGTTTTGGCCCCATTATACTATAGTTATAATAGGGAACCCCCAAACTAGTATTGGTACTTGTTCAGGCCCCCTACATTATTCTGACTATTGGGTTAAAGCAAAGCACTTTTGCGTCCCAGGCCCCAGACCGAGACCCTAAATTAGGGCATTTTGCCCTCAGTTCGGGGTTGGGGTTTGGGGCTGAAGGGCATGCCCCAAACCCCAGACGGCTAGACCCAAAACCGTACACCCCCTACAGCCGACGACTGCCAAACGACATCCGCCCAACGACATACCTAAACGATGCACCTGCAAACCTTAACATCTGTACGTAGTGTCCTTCTTAACACCCTTACCAAGTACCCTTGTACAACTACATTTATAAGAACCCTACCAAAGCGGAAGCCTCCAGAGGCTTGTGCTGATCCGGATTTCGCAGGAATGTCGCCAACCTGGACAGATGAAGGTTGAAAGGGTCTTGAGCTCTAACCAGTTTCACCCGGGGTCCTTCGTAGGCTTTGTGAGGGTTCTAGACAAAGTTTTTTATGGTTTTAGGAATGTAGGAAGGTAGGATTGAAATATTTGTGGGTTCAGGGTTTTGGGTTCGAGGGCTCCAAAGTTGACGGTTTTCGGTACTTGGTTGTCGGGCGGGGGGACGTGTCACTCTGATGCATCAACGCAACACGAAACAAACAGCAGCTGCAAACAGTGAACCTCCTACTGATCTTGTTTCTTATGCTGGTGGTGGTAGTAGTAATCGTCGTCGTCGTCGTCGTCGTCGTCGTCGTACTACTACTACTACTACTACTACTACTACTACTACTACTACTACTACTACTACTAGTCGTACTACTACTACTACTACTACTACTACTACTACTACTGCTCCTACTGCTACTACTGCTACAGCTGCTACTACTGCTACTGCTGCTGCTGCTGTTGCCACTGCCACTGTCACTGCCACTGCCGCTGCTGCTGTCACTGCTACTGCTACTGCCACTGCTACTGCTACTGCTATTGTTGCTGCAACAGCTGCTGCTGCAACAGCTGCTGCTGCTACTGCCACTACTAAGACGACGACTAATATTAGTATTAGTACTAGTACCCCTGCTGTTGCTGCTGCTACTGCTGAGAGTGGGCTGGTGATGCTACTGCTACGACTAGTGCTACTCCTCCTCGTCCTCCTCCTCGTGCTGCTGCTGGTAACATGATGACAGTAACGATGTCGACTTCTAGTATTTTTCCTAGCACATGAAGGGACAGCAGCGCACAAAACAAACACGAAAAGTCATCATGTCAAAAGAACGCACGGCGACAGTATGCACAGCACCTTCATACTGCAGTAGGCAAACAAGAACACGATTTTCACAAGAGTAAATATCACAAGTATCGTTGCTCAAGTTTTACCAGCGCGGGCTTGAAGACAGAAGCGGACATGCTTACAGGGCGATCTAGAGGTTGGAGCCCAAGGTTCAGGGAGTTCCAGACCCGCATACCTTCGTAGCCCGGATGTGAGTAGGGTGTCTCAAGAAGTTGCAAAGCTCTGGCTGCAGGGTCTTAATGCTTCTAGTTTTAAGGCCTCTGGGTTCAGGGCATCACGGTTTCTCAAGGCTCCGGCGGCTCCGTTTCGGGTTTAAGAGCTTAGGATCTATAGTAGAATGCTCAGGACACAAGAGAGTCTGCACTTCCTCTGCAAATCCAAGTTGCTCATAGGTACACCAAAGCCGACTGAAGTACCTTTGGTGCGTATGTGTGTGTTTACCGTGCATTGGCTTACGCCCCAAAGGGTGGCTTGCTGCACCAACGGGCCGCCGTTGCACGAAAACTTGCGCAACAAGCATACATTTTGTTATATGCTGGCCAAGCTATGTCATGCTGTGTTATGTTATATATCATTTCAGTAAGTTTCGCTTTGGTATTTTGGAGCATGCAATGTAACAAAGCATGTTACACTATGCCATGCTGTGCTGTGTGACCTGGTCTTATGCTTCGTTACAGTGACTTACTTACGTTGCGCAACGCTACATAACCGCTACATCACATTTGCTATTGCCATGCTGTGTTGTGGCATGCTATCCTCGTTAGATTTTAAAGTCTGCGCGTAGCAGTTATTACTCCCGCCCGCTCCTCGCCCGCTGAGACTACCTCAGAGACTGCCTGGAGTGCCCACCGCCAGAAACTACCGTGACTCCCTGGAGCGCCCAACGCCACACACTAGTGTGAGAATTCGTGAAATACCCAACCCCAGAAAACACATCGTGAGACTCCCTGGAGTGCCCAACCCCAAAGACTACCGTGAGACTCCCTGAAATTCCAACCCCAGAAACTACTGTGAGACTCCCCCGAGTGCCCAACCCCAGAAACTACCGTGAGACTGTCTGGAGTGCCCCAGCCAGGGACCCCAGGACCTTGACGCCAGTCAATGTGCCCCCATGAATCGTCGACTGACCTGTTTTGGTACGTGTGCAGGGACCCCACGTCCGTAACGCCGGTCAGTGGTGACCCCATGACCCCATGCACGGGTCGTCGAATGACCTGACTCAAACACTCGTGTTTTGTTCCGTGCACGGGGACCCACGACTCTAACGCCAGTCAGTGGTGTGCCCCCATGGATCGTCGACTGAACTGAATCGAACACTCGTGTGTTGTTACGTGTACCACGACCGTAACGCCAGTCATTGGTGTGACCCTATGGATCGTCGAATGACCTGAACCGAACACTCGTTTTTTGCTACGTGTGCAGGGACCCCACGTCCGTAACGCCAGCCAGCGGTGTGGCCCCCAAATGCATGATCTGTAGGGTGGGGATGTTCGAAGTAAAATAATTTTGTTTTTCTGGATCACGCTCTCGGCGAAACAGGCGAGGGCACGGGCAGGATTAGGAATATAGCAGCAAGCTGTAGCAGACAGGCGCATTAGCCAGGCCCACAGCGAGTCACAACTACCAACACTCGGTGAAAGTCGACTCGCATAACTTGGCGCTTAGATTCCTCACAGAAAGAAGCCCCAAAACGAACTCTGAGTTAGAATGCGGCCCCGCGTGTGGTTGTTCCGCCTGCCTTGATTGAGGATTTAGTAAGGTTTAGGTTTCGGGGAGTTGAGCAACAGAGTTTGGAGTTTAAGGTTTACGGGGCTGACCACTTGCGGCTAAGACGATCAGCTTGGATTATGGGCAAGCTTGAGGCTTTGCGGCTTAGAGTCCGCAAGGCTGGGCATGCCATATGAGGTGATCAAAGTGGTCTACTTGTCCAGAGTCCTAGATGAACCAAGGTTATATACTGATAATCGGGCTGTAATTACTAAGTGCTTACTACCGGTGTAAGTTACTTCCTCGACTGTGTCGCCTTGCTGGCTGTGTGTGCCATTAAGACTTTTCTTGAGCCCTAAACTTGTTTTTAAAGCATGGGCTTGGATACTGCGCCTTCTCGTTTAACTAGTGATGTAACGGTATATAGGAGTGACAGAACATAAGAATGAAGCAAGTAGCGACAATCCTCTGGACTGCTAAGCTCACATGGGATGACAGAGACTCTGCAATTGCTGGAGCTGTTCAGCCGGCAGAACTCACAAAGCAAGGACCTGCCATGATTGACCGACCCAGGCATTACCCAGCATGACACAGCATGACTGGCATGATGATGGCAGAGCTCCACTGTGCAAAATCAGCAGTATGCACAAAGGCGCTGTACAGCCATCATTCTTCAGGATGAGGAGTGTGTAAGGCCCACCCCCAAGGACATCTCTAAACAGAAAAACAATGAAGCCGAGGCAGCTGTAAGGCAAGCAGTCGTCGAATGTGTGTAAAAAAATGAAAGTGCACATCCGCCTTGCTTGCCCAAACTTGTCTGTTCGAGGCCCACTCGACCAGCTGAGAAAGGGCAGGAGCAGAATCAACATAATGAACAAGTTTGCAGGCACTGCGCAATGAATTGTAGCTATTGCTCCATGGAGCTCCAACTTGTTATATAATCACGGGCGCAAGCCAACTTGGACGAAATGGCACCATGATGCCGTCGTACTGGATGGCCTAAATAAGTCCAGGCACTGACCCATCTCCAGCCGTCGTCCTGCAATACCGCTATGCGGATGGCTGGCCTACGAACCCTGAACAGTGAGTTAGCAAGATTCTGCTGCACATCATCTGGGATGAAGAGCTTGATTGCCCGGATCAGATACATGGTCTGCCAATGTGTCTGCAGTGGGCCAATGCCGCCGCAGCGCGTGCTAACCAGAGTTGCGCACGTGGTACCACCGCTGGGCCGGCAGTGGGAAGCACACCTGGCGGCCGCGGCCGCCGATTGTCCTTCAGACCACGCGCGCCGCGGTGCGACATGGCGTGCACCGTCACATATCCTTGAGCCGTAGTACTCTAAACCCGCAACCCCTAAACCCTTTCTTACCAGGGCTTGGATAGGCTTGATTGGAGCTCGCCCGGCCAAGTCCCCTCGCAGCACATCGCATTCGCCCAAACCCTAAACAGGTGAGGGCCGGGAAACCCCGCAACCCTCTAAAGGCCCGCGAACCGCCCGAAACTACTAAAGCCTATCCTGCTAAAACCTAAACTACTAGAGCCCTATTAAGCTGCTAATCCGAAAACTCAACGCTACTGAAATCTTCCATCCATTGCTTTCCATCAGCTTGTTGGCTTACCAATACATCATCTTTGCATCAGGACTTGTGCAACCGGTACACCCTAAGACCTTGAAGTTGTAACCTTGAGGCCTCAGACCCTGCTCACCAAAACCATTAGTTAACCCTAAAGCCCCAACCCGTGAGCCAAACCGGAAGTGCGGAATAGTGATTGGGATTCAGTGTATACGGATGTATACGGTGTCATTGCAGAAACTCTTCCCATTTCAACCCCCCCGTGCCCCATTCCCTAAACCCTTATTCTGGTTGCAAGTAACCTACCTTTTTGATGACTTAGATAGGGAACTCTATTCAAGGATTTCCATGAAGGTAGGTTCCTCAGGGCCCGGGTAAACCCCAAGCCTAAGCCCCCCAACGCCGGATCAAGGTTGCAAGGAAGGCGCTGAGGCGACCAGAGAACGGTCAGCTTCTTCGTGTTGTCCAAGAAACCGGCGAGGCCCATGATACCCTGCTCCTTCAACCTGGCTTGAGCCGTGAGGTCAGGGGTTTGGGGTGTAGGGTTTGGGGTTTAAGGCTTGAGGGCTTAGAGTTGAGTCAGAGGATTTTAAGCCTTCTTTCAGTACCATTACACCCCTTTGATTCTGCTTTTTGCTTTGCAGGAAGTTACTATCCTTCCGCCTTGCCCTATAGCGTTGACATATTGCGTGCTTAAGCTTTCGAAGAGGGCGCCCTGAACAAACCCTGAAGTGCCGAACGCCCCCTCTTTTTCTGAACCTCTATACCCTTTTGCAACAACCTTGTCAGATCTCGACCGGACTGATAGCCCACAGCAGTGACTTCAGATCATGCTCTGTACAAACCTGGTCTATAACCTCTATACCCTAAACCCCGAAATCCTACACCCTTAACCCGGAGCTCTCAGCTGCTCCGAACCCCAAAACCCGTCAAAAAACCCTGAATTCCACAAGAGCCGAAATCCTTTAACTGAAGTTTAGGGCCGTTTAGGGGTGCGGGAAATTCTGTTTCCGTCGGAATTCTGGTTGGATTAGGTTTTCGGAACTTCTGCTCTCACAACTGGGACAAGCCAGGCGAGGTTTAAAGGGGGTTTTCGCGGGGTCTACGATTCGGGGTTACTTCCGCAAACCGCCATAGCAGCAGCTGTGGTGACTGCTAGCGATGATCAGACTCACTACTCAACCACTCCATGTGTAGTATCATTCCAGCATAGATGCCAAAGCAATCATAGATCACCACGACACGACGAGCATCACGACCACGACCATCAGGACGACCAGGACCACCACGACGATCACTACGACCAGGACGACCACGACACTTCTACCCGCAAAGCAGGCAACGCACCACAGCAGGAGCCGCGTCTCAGCGAAGTTTGTGGCCAACTAGCTAATTCTCTTTACTCTGCATGTCAGAACCCCATAGTGCCTGCTACACGGTTGGGGGAATAGAAAACCCCTGAAGCCCACAGTCAACCCTTTTGCAGCCGGGCCTCTACGGCCGGGACACTCAACCCGAAAGCTCCGATCCCTAAAGCTAGCACCCTAAGCCCTAAGCCTAAGTCCTACATTGACCATAAAATCTACATTCCTCAGCCCTAAACCCAAAAACCTTACAGATAAGTCCCGAGGCCCTAAACCCGATACCCCTCAACCCAGAGACCCTAAACTCCTAAGCTTTAGGGACAGAAGGGAGCCCGCGAGCCTCTCGTCGTGCTGATCGATGCAAAGCTTGTCCAGAAAAACGATCTGTGGTCGTTGGACAAAGTCCCGAATCTTCCTGATAGGTGTAGGCGTCCTATACTTCTCAGGGACGAGCACTGTTCGGGTCGCTTTGATATGGGTAGTTTTCTAAATTAGGGTCCCTTTTGGGGTCCCCAAAACAGTGCGGCACCCTTATCAAAAGGACCCCCAAAGGGACACTAACTTAGAGAACCACCCATGTGTTTTCGCATATGGCATGCTATTGCTTGCACGAGTCTGAAAAACGCATACCAACGTACATCAGCTGGACGGTTGTACAGGTTGTGCGACGCAGCTGTGCCGGCAAAGCCACAGTGACTCAAAAGGCCTATGCTTCTGTCTCTCACAAGCTTCATGTTGCCTTTTACCCCAACACGACCGACTTCCGAATTACGGAGTAATGTCTCAACCCAAGCCTCCCACCTTGTCAATAGCTTGCCCACTGACATATGGTTGGCTTCTTTGCTTTTGCGGAAAACATGACCACGGACATGCATGCTGTCTGGCGCCACTCGTCATGCGAGTTTAGATTTAGGTTGGCATCTCATGCGACTAGACCAACTATAGTATCATACACCCTAACGTGAATTCGAATGTCTAATCGCAGTGATCTAGTGGTTCCAGTTTGGATCGTGCCCAGTTGTAGATTTTAGTCCTTCACGGCAGCGTGTTGTTCGTCTAACATAACTACACCTAGGTTGGTGTATGTACCAATAAGTAAGAAAATTAGTGCAAGCGCGTCGGGTGAGGGAGGGCATGTGTCTGCGAGATATATACAAGCCAACATACATACATACATACATACATACATACATACATACATACATACATACATACATAGATAGATAGATAGATAGATAGATAGATAGATAGATACATACATACGTACATAACTACACACGTACCTACCTACATACCTACATACCTACATACCCACATACCTACATAGCATATACATACACATACACAAACATGGACACGAACACGAACAAACTACTCACAAATACAGCTACAGTCTACACGCATACGTGTGCATGTATATATGAAAACGTGCATATATACATATATACTCGTTCATTCATATACATATGTATATATATATATACATATATGGTGCCCCCCCTGGATCTTTTGTTTGCGCAGCTTGTCTGCTAGGGAAAGTTAGGGTATAGGGAGTAGGGAAGCCTTCGCAAGCTTTAACTGAAAATGCGAAACTGCGAAACCCAAGGAAAAAACAGCAGATACGCGCAGTTTGTTTTCAAAACGCTGTACTTTCCCAAAGAAACAACCTTGTTTTGCAAAAGTGCTGTAATGTCCCAAAAAACTAGAAAAACAATGTTTGCAGGTCCTGCGACTTCGCGGGGCAGCTTGCTTTTAATTCTAGCAGAAACAATAGCACGTGCAAGTAATGTTCGAAGCTGAGATAGCAGTGAGGCTTTGTATGTCTTCTCGAAACACATGTCAAGCGTGTGCTCGGCGTCCTTATGCACGCTTCAGCAGGGCAGCATGTGTATCTATATACACACACAGAGGCAAGGCGGAGGTTCGCATGCATACAATAATGCAATCGCATGCGTGTGCCTGAACGGAAGAGCGCAGAGAGACAGAGAGAGAGAGAGAGAGAGAGAGAGAGAGATAGAGAGATAGATAGATAGATAGATAAATAGATAGATAGATAGATAGATAGAGACAGAGACAGAGACCCAAAGGCAGAGCGAGAGAGAGAGAGAGAGCAGCGAAAGAGTCAGGATACCACAATCAATCCGGCCATGCACGCTACAGCGACAGACTCGAACGGCACAAAAAAGGCACTGGCTCAGCAAGGCTCTGCCAAACGAGAAGAAAGATGTAGAAGGTTGCATAGCCGAAGATGACAGTCCTGCAGCGGGCTAACCGGCTGATGGTTTAGGTTGAAGAATGTATGAGCTAGCCTTTAGAGTTGTGGCTGAGACGAATGGTCATCTAACTGAGACTGAGACTGAGACTGACACTGACATTGCTCTCCCAGCCACGCTGAGGTTCAGAACTTACGGCCAACTTTACAGAAACGCGGTCCACAGCTCATCGGGAAGAACGCCGGTCGCACGGAGCACCCCGACCTGATCGTCTAGTTGGGGCTTGAAGGCTCGAGCTGGGCAAAAAAAAAGATTGCACAAAGAAACCGGAACGGAACACGTGCACAGTCTCTCTCTCTCTCTCTCTCTCACACACACACATACGGCAGGACTAGGAATAGCAAACCCTGACGTCTCATTCGACCCCGGAGTACGTAATATTCAGCCGTTTGTTGCTGGCGGGTCCGGGACAGCTGAACTCTGTCGTCCCGGTTGCAGCTGAAAACTAACGTAACATCGAGCTGCAGCAGCACCAGAAGCGGTGCCGGTAATATTGGGGCCTGTATAATTACCAATACGATTTTTCGCGGGCCCTCAGTATAATTCTAATATAGTCGAACCCATTATTAAACTAGCCATTGCCGTAACCACGTAATCTTTGCAGGGGTACCATCAACAGTTGCAGCCGCAGCTGCCTTTGTCGTCGTCGCCGTAGCGGTAGCCGATATTCGTACTAACACTATTACAAGTAGTAGCGGCATACTGCCGGGAGTAGCATTACGACCACTAGCAGAAGCAGGAGCAGGAGTAGTAGTGCCAGCAGTGACACCGGCGAACGGCACAGGAGCTGCAACAACTCCAAGCCCAACATCCTCAGCCAGTGCTTCTAAGGACTTTAGGAGGGACCCCTAATAGGGACCCTTAATCCCATTACCTTAAATAACCATTGTACAGTCCTTATATACCGCTTATAGAGCCAGGTTAAGGGTCCCTCCTAAAGCCCTTAGATTCAACCCTACGACCCTAATCCTTTTGAACGAGGTCTCTCTTCAGAGAGACGACCCTAATCCTGAACCTTAAAACCCAAGACCCCGAACCCCAGTAGTACAGGGGCCTTCATACTGAGAGTAGGCGCTTCGCAGCACAAAACTGCTATGACCCCTGCACCCCACACCCCACACCCCAAACCCTAAACCCCAACCCCTAAACCCTAAACCCTAAACCCTGGACCCTGAACCCCTAAACCCTAAACCCTAAACCCTAAACACTAATCATGAAACCCTCAGGGGTATTTTGGCCTCAGGTCTTTGTTCGTTTTGAGTGCTTGGCCCACAGGGCTGGAGCTGACCCTCAGCAGAGAGAAAGTAAAAAGCAAAACATGAAACCCTAGACCCTGAACCCCTAAACCCTAAACCCTCAAACCCTCAAACCCCAAATAAAGCCATATTTAAGGCTTGGAAGTCTTTCAAAAAGCATTTGTTCGGGCGCTTGGACCCTCGAGCTCAGGCCTTGCTTGCCTAGAGTAGAAAGCTTACCTTACAGGCGCTTGTAAGAGCTTCATGGGTTTAGGGTTCAGGGTTTAGGGTTTAGGGTTGTTGAGTTGAGAGGGTTTTTGGCATTCAGGGTTTAGGGCCAAGGTTTAGGGTTGAGCTACGGCTTCAGGGTGTTCGGGCCTGTGGCTGATGTTCAGGGGTTCGCCAAAGTTTTAGATAATTTTCTGAAGGTCCATGTACCCAAATACTAGATACTTTGGCCTTAAAGTGGGCCCCCTGTATTGGCACTTTGTGGCCAAAGTATATACTGTTTGGGTACATGGACCCTTAAGGATTATATTCATACCGTAGCCATTGACTCCAGCCTAAGCGGCTTTCTTCGGCCTGCTTCGGTGTCTCGCAGGTCACAGGAAAATAGGGTTTAGGGTTTAAGTTTAGGGTTTAGGGTTTAGGGGAAGAACTAGCCCCTTGCCCTAAACCCTAAGCTTTAAACCTAATCTCTCTATGCATTACCGGCGTTCCCCGAATAGTGTAGATTTTGGCCCCCAAAGGCCTATATAGGGCCTACTTTAAGGCCCAAGTATCTTTTTTTGGTGTACATGGACTCTACGTTCTAAATTTTAAAGCTTAAGCCCCACACCCGAAACCCTTATGGTACCCTTAAAGGAACCCTGAAGGTACATGAACCCTCTAGGTATACACGCCAATATCCAGACGGAGCCCTAAAGCCTAAACCCGAACATGTTGGGGTTTTGAGTTTAAGGGTTTAGGATTCCGAAGCCCCGTATATCTGGACTGTACACTCGATATGACGAACACTGACAAGTAGGACCATCGATTGAGGATGACTCTTTCGCAGGTATTCGCTGTACTCCGTCTTATAATGGGTTCGTGAGGATGGTTTTCATGATGTATCGCTTTTGTTACTGATGCCTTCTATTTGCAGCCCTCTCCAGTCCTCACTTTTCCCAGGAAGTTGATCATCGTGCGTTGCATCCGTCCGGATCGTGTCCTCCCGGCGGTGCAGGTCTTTGTCGCAGCTCGGCAAGGGTTAATGTAGGGGCCTAGATAATTACCCACACTATTTTGGGGTTTCCTTATTTTTTTTTTTTTTCTCTCTCGCACCGGTTCCGGATGGA
>CAJNDV010030864.1:9071-20978 GCA_905221635.1 Symbiodinium sp. CCMP2456 | reverse complement strand
AACCCTACACCCTAAACCCTTAAACTCTAAAGCCCTAAACCCTAAACCCTAAAGGGCCTAATCCGAAACTGAGGTTTGTTCTCACCCCGGGCATGGATCCAACATCGCAGCTGCGAGCGTTGGCCGTCGCTCGCGGATTGCCACTTCGCCGAACTGGGGAACCAGATCCTCGGGAGGATCCAACATGATCCCCAAAAGTAGATCCCTGCAGGTGTTTAGGTTGAGGGGTTGAAGGTTTAGGGTTTCAAGTACTAGTAGTTCAGGGTGCCAAATTCGGGATCTATATTTAGATCCTCCTTGAAGCAAAACTGCGAGGTTTCGGGGTACCTGAGGCTACCGGGATTAACTATCCAGAAGTAGTATGCCAGCATAGATCCTCAGATTGCCAATATCCTTTAAATCAGGAATAAACCCTCAACTTCTAGTAGGATCCCCAATACGACTTAACATCTATTCCTGAAATCAAGGGATTGGACGGTCTGGGTCCTCAAACAGTGATAGAGCACTTTGCCGACCACATCGACCACGCGGATCCTGACCAATACAACCGCCAGGACCACCACGACGACCGGACATCCACGACAACCAGGATGACAACGACCATGACGACCCGTATGAAGACCACCACCCCAGACCCTAAGCCCTTCATCCTCAACCCTAAACGAGGAACCACGAGGAACGACCACCAAGAGAGCACCAGGAGAGACCCCAAAACAGCCTTCAGGATGCTGCAGGCATAAAGTCCGAAACGGCTAACCCAAACAGCCGAAGTCCCTCAACCGTCAGCCACAAGCCCCACCTTCAACCCTAAACCCCACATTCAGGAAAGATGTGCGTCAAGCATTAGCAACAACACAAAGCAGTATAGCGAGCAAACAGTACTACACCCTAAAGCCGAATATGGTCCGCGTGCTCTTGTGGGCGGTCCTTATGTCGATTGAGCATGCTGCCACTATGGTATCCAACCCACAAACCCTGATGCCTCAGGCTTTAACCCGAAACAGCCTACTGTTTTAAGGCCTTAGATAAGGAAATAATAGCAACGAGCCCGAAAAACGACTTTTTTTACGGCCTTCTATAAGGAAATCCTCATAACGAACCCTAGACTAGAAATGTAGGCCCCTCATGGCAGGGTTTAGGGTTCCTAAACCCTAAACCCGAAACCCTGTTGCCGGAAGCTCCCCCTTTGAGTACCCTTAGAGATCCCTGAAAGGAACCCTGCGAGCGGTTTGGGGTTTAGGGTTCAGGGGTTTAGGGTTTTCGGGTTTTAGGGTTTGGGGTTTACGGTTTAGGTAAAGAGATCCTTGAAAGGAACCCCATGAGAGGATAAGGTGCTCTGTTTCAGAAGCTCCCAAATTGAGGTCTGTAGTTTACGTATATTTGCAGTAGAATCAAAATAGTCAATTACCCTAAGCCCGAAAGCCTATAATTGTAAGCCAAAAAAGTTCAATCTACCGAGGCTCCTGCGAAACTTTTCTTAAACCCTAAACCCGAGACCCTAAACCCCTAAACCCCTAAACCCCTAAACCCTAAACTTCAAACCCTAAACCCCTAAACCCTAAGCCCTAAGCCCTAAACCCTAAACCCTAAACCCTAAACCCTCCCCCCCATTTGAGGCAGTGGCAGACGATTTCATTGGGTCAAGGCCAAGAGCCGCCTCTCGTCCTTGTTTTAAGGGTCTAGGGGGTTTAGGGCTTTGGGTTTAGGGTGTAGGGCTTATACGGTTTAGGGTTTAGGGTTTAGAGCTTAGGGTTTAGGGGTTTAAGGCTTTTAGTGTTTCTTGGAGTTTGCAGGGTGTTTTATGTTTCCTAAAGATTGTGTTTTATGTTCGGGTTTAGGGTTGCATTAAAGCTTTATGCCGTTTTTCTGTTGGGCTTTAGAAGGGTTTGTTTTGCTTCAGGGCTTTGGGTGTAGTTCTCTTGGGGATGATGGGGTCCTAGACGGTGTTGCAAGGGTTTTATGCATCGCTTTTGTTGCGGGCAGGGTTGTGTGTGCTGTTTGTGTTGCGGTGTCGAAAGGGTGTATTTGGGTTTTAGGTTATAACGGCCTTACAGGGTTTGGCCTTTTGTTTTGTCAGGATTTTTTCTAGAGGCTTTCTAAAGGGTTTTAGTGTCTTGTAGGAGTTTTCTGTTTGCTGCAAAATGTTATACTGTTGATGATAGAAATCAGGAATTACCGAGAATAAGGACCCTTAACTAACAGTAGGAGTTTCAGGATGCTAAGTCTTGCGGCTACTCGCAGCACGAACGTGGGATCAGGCGGTGCCCAAGGCCCAAACAGCCTAATCTAGGGGCCTCAATAATTAGAATAGGGTTTGGGGAGGTACATTATATCATAATTATAGTAAGGAGCCACCAAAACCCTATTCTAACTATTAAGAACCCTACATCAATCCCTTTTTGTTGGTTCAGGGTTCAGATTGCCTCCTGCTGCTGTCACACCCCGAAAGTCATGACGGACGCCCCAAACCCTAACCCCTAAACCCTAAGCCCTAAACCCTAAGCCCTAAACCCTAAACCCCAATCCCCAAACCCCAAACCCTAAACCCAAACCCCCACCTAGACCCCCCCAACTACCCTCTATTATAGCCCCAAATACCCACTATTAAGGGCCATTGGGGGGTCCTGGCAACACCCTCCTAACAAAAAGAATTCCAACCTCTTCCAAGAGCACATAGGAGAAGTCTCGTGCCCCAGACAGGGAAAGGTTTCTGCTACCTGAACCCTATAGGGGTTTCGGGTTTAGGGTTTAGGTTTTGGGGTTTAGGGTCAAGCACGACATGGGCGGGTTCTTGCCTCTGCGAAAGACCACTGCACTTAAAACAAACAAAGAAGAAATAAGCTACACCTTATGAACCTTAAACCCTAAACCCCTAACCTACCTAAACAGCTTTCTGTTTGACTGCTTGTCCCAAAACTCCATGTGCCCATCTAGTATATATTTAGGCCTCGAAGGGTTCCTATACAAGTACCACTAAGGTCTAAGTATACCCCTAAACCCTAATTAAACCCTAAACCCTATACAGGCGCATGGATCCTTAGGGTTGGACCTCCACGGTTAGCCTCAAAGCCCTGCACCCCTCGCTGATGAAAGGAAAGCGACGAAGATGATGTGTCTTGCCCGCATGTAAGAGCTAAACCATAAACCCTGAACCCTCAACACTTACTAAACCCTAAACCCTAAACCCTGAACCCTAAACCCTAAACCCTGAACCCTGAACCCTAGACCCTGAACCCTAAACCCTGAACCCTTACTATACCCTAAGCCCTCAACCCTGAACCCTTACTAAACCCTAAACCCAAAACCCCGAACCCTAAACCCTGAACCCTTACTAAACCCTAAACCCTGAACCCTGAACCCTTACTAAACCTATAAACCCTAAACCCTGAACCCTTACTAAACCCTAAACCCTGAACCCTGCACCCTAAACCCTGAACCCTTACTAAACCCTAAACCCTAAACCCTGAACCCTTACTAAACCTATAAACCCAACCTATAAACCTTCAACCCTGAACCCTTACTAAACCCTAAACCCTGAACCCTTACTAAACCCGAAACCCTAAACCTTAAACCCTGAACCCTGAACCCTAAACCCTGAACCCTGAACCCTAAACCCTGAACCCTTACTAAACCTATAAACCTTAAGCCGCTCCAAGCCATGTCCGGCAGGATGGGAGGACTTTCCGTTTAGGGTTTGGGCCTTACCCAAAGGCTCCATGTACTGTTATAGTAGATACTTAGGCCTTAAAGTACCTGTATAGGGACCCCTCGAAGGCCGAAACATCTACTATAGAAGTACATGGAGCCTTAGGGTAACTTTGGAGTTCGGAGATGTTTGTATACATGTTTCCCAAAGGGTCCAATGTGCCTATATAGTAGAATGTAGGGTTTCTATATTAGGAACTGTTATTATGATGTGGGAAAGTATCCCCCCCCATAACAGTCTCTAGGACCCTTTGGCTTTGGCTTCGTGATCAGCAGGTCCAGCTTTGGGGCGTAGGCGTCATCGTACTGGGCAGTTGTCTATTGTTGGTAAATGAGTAGGGTTTAGGGTTTAGGGGTTTAGGGGTTTAGGGTTTCTAAATTACGGTCCTTTTTTAGGCCCCCAATATAGCACGGCACCCTGATAAAAAAGGACCTAAAAAGGGACCCTAATTAAGAGAACTACCCAAATCTTCGTACAATATCTTCCGAAGAGGTCGGCATGTAAAAGAGAACCCACGACTTGGAGTCTCTTGGTGTCACGGTTCCTTTTGCTGGCGAGTGGCGACTCCTGCGTTTCTCTGTGCGCAAGGCCGCCCTACGGCTTAGAGCCCTGCGAGGGCTCAAGCTGGACACCAAACGAGCAAGGTTGCTGATCCTCTCGCTGGTGATGCCCGCGCTCACTTGGGCGGCGGCCTTTGCGGAGCCGGACCCGGAGGACGTCCAGGGGATCTACCACGAGATCCAGTACTGCATGGAACACACGGCAAGCCAAGCCGGAGCTCTGGGTAGCCGGGTTTGTTCACGGTTTAACCCTATCAGGGGTTTGGGGTTCCTTTAAGAGGTTCCTGTAAGGAAACCTTAGGGTTGAGGGCGTAGATTCTAGGGCTTTGGGTTTAGGGCTTGGAGTTTATGGATTCTGAGTTGGGGCCTGTGTGGATGCCCGGGATTAATGAGGAATATCGGGTGGTTTCCCCGCCTTCGACGGCGTGGGGTGGGAGAGAAAGAAAGAAAAGTCTTCTATAGATTCGCTATGACAGCTCGGCGCCACAGTACGATGCACCCGACACAACCTTGTCACAAGATACTATCTCCTACGCACCATTCCACGGCAAATCCTAAGGTCTAAACCCAAAAACCCTAAAGCCCCATACCTAAACCCTATACCCTAAGCCCTCTTAGCCCTAAACCCTTAAAAACCCTAAACCTAAACCCTAGACCCCTAAACCCTTAAACCGTAAGTCAAATCCATGCGTTCAGGATCGACGGTGCCGAGAAGGGCTTCTGGGTTCTGCTGGCGAATTGCACCTTGGGTTCACAGCTTAGGGTTTAGGGCTTAGTGTTTGGGTTTTAGGATTTAGGCTTGGGGTTTAGGATTTTAGGGTTTAGGGTTTTAAGGTTTATAAGGATTTAGGGCTTGGGGTTTTGGGTTTTAGGGTTTAGGGCTTAGGATTGACGGCTCAGGGCTTACACCCTAAACCCTATCATGGGTTTAAGGTTCCTTGAAGGAAAGCTTAGAGTTTAGGGCGTAGAGTTTAGGGCTTAGGGTTTATGGATTCTGAGTTGGGGCCTGTGTGGATGCCCGGGATTATTGAGTACAATAGAGGGTGTGGGTTTTTGGATTTCTGCGCGTAGGCTTTGGTCCTTCATCTATCATGCATCGAAGGCTAAGTAAGGTATGCCCGTGCTCTGAATTGCAAAACCACAAGCCGCGAGGTCCTACCCTAAACCCTAAACCCTAAACCCTAAACCCTAAACCCTAAACCCTAAACAGGACAGCCGAGCCCCTACCTTCAGACCATCGGCCCCTTTGGGTAATGTAAGGGGACAAATCCACGGTTTAGGGTTTAGGGTTTAGGGTTTAGGGTTTAGGGTTTAGGGTTTAGGGTTTAGGGTTTAGGGCGGGACAAACCCTAAAACCTTAAACCCTAAACCTACAAACCACAAACGCTAGACCTAAGCCCTTTAAACCTAACCCTTAAGCGGTGCAGCCCAAATAAGACACCTCGAGGCATCCCGTTCCGAGAACCTGAAACGTGTTCGAAATCCTTTGAACTAAACCCGGAACCCGAAACCTTTGGGAGATTTAGGGGTTCAGGGCATGGTTTGGGTTTAGGATGGCTTCGGAAACAGTAGTTCAGCATGTTTTCGGGAGTTTTAGGTTCAGGACGGTGTAGGCCAAAGGCTCCATGCACTTTTATAGTAGATACTTAGGCCTTAAAGGGTCCCTATATAGGTACTTTAAGGCCTAAGTATCCACTATATGGGTACATGGAGCCTTAGGGTTAGGGACTGAACCGAGGCCACCTTTGCGTTCATTGGCTGCCAAAGTTGGAGAAGCTGATCGAGAAGACCTTCGACGATGCCACTCGAATGCGGTTCTGGGTCTAGGGATTAGGGATTATATAGGTTTTGGGTGTGGGAAGGCTTTAGTCTGGTTTAAGTTTGGGTTCAGGCTTTGACTAGGACCTCTGGGACACGACGGTCGGTTTTTTGGTTTTGTTGGATGTTTTCATTTTCAGGCGGCAGGGGCTACGTTAGTATTTTTGCGGTGTGGGGTCTCGGGCCCTAAACCCCACTCCGTCAGGTTCGGGTTTCGGTTAGGAAACCCTGGTTTAGGGTATAGGGTTTAGCTGCATCTTCCGGCCCTCGACCGCCCCCTTTCCTCGCTATAGTCTGGTGACCATGCACTATAGAAGTGAGCCGGGCAAGAGAGCCATCCTACACCGCAGACGCTAACTCGAACACCTCCCGCGATTGATCTATTTGTGCCCTCCAGTAAGGCAAAATCCCACGATCCGCGCAGTTTGTTGTGGTTACGCACATTAGGATTGTGGAAACGTGCCTGGGCTTGTTGAGAATAGCAGTGACTATTATTGATGTCAAATTCCGGAACCCCTTAAGTTTAAACCGAGTTGTCACCCAAGGTCCAACCCTACTCCGTGTGTAGGATTTGCTGAATACCGAACAACTGTTACAGAAGCTGCAGCTTTGGGGTGAAGCCTTAACAAAGCTCTAAGGTCTCCATCATAAGATGTTGTTGGGCCCCTGCAATAAACACCCATGCCCTTAAACCCTAAACCCTAAACCCTAAACCCTAAACCGGAATGCACCAGGGCCCTCACGAGAAGTTCCGCATCTTCTTGTCATCGTCGCCGACTCCCAAGCAGCTTGGACCATTCATGGCCCAGGGTTTCCAAGCTCCACGCTCGAAGGATTAAGGACCTACCTTAAGAGCCCAAAACCTACTTTTTTTGTAGGGTCCCTATAAGTCCCATATTAGGGTTTATAATAAGAACCTACAAAAAAGTGGGTTTAGGGTTTAGGGTTTAGGGTTTAGGGGTTTGGGTTCGGGGAGATAGCCCCAACCGGGTACATACAAGCAACTTCCTAGTCAGCTGACCCTTGAACCAGCACATCGAGCACATCTGAAGTCCCAGGTTTAGGGTTTTAGGGTTTAGGGTTTAGGGTTTAGGGTTTAGGGTTTAGGGTTTAGGGTTTAGGCTTGACATGTAAGCGTCCTGCTTGGTACCCTAAACCGCGTCACGCAACAGAGTTTGACAATCAACAGAGCAGGTCATCCCCTTAACCCTAAACCCTCAACCCTAAATCGTCCTTGGAGTGCCGTAACTGGGCCACCAGCCCATGCCCGAAGCCCCCAACTTTAGCCTTAAACTCCACACACCTACTTGGGGGATCATGGGACCTAGTAACTATAGCAATATGTACCTTAATTCGAGCTGTAAGTATTTATAAGTATTGCTCCCCTGACGATAGCCCTAGTTACTATGTACCAGTATCCTTTGAGTAAGCTCAACAGCTGAAACCCTGCTCGTTGATGACCCTTGTTCCCGCCGAACACGCAGCCGGTTGCAGGACTCTCCCGGTAAGGCTGTTGCCCAAAGGCTCCATGTACCTTTATAGTAGATACTTAGGCCTTAAAGGGGTCCCTATAGAGGTACTTTAAGGCCTAAGTATTTACTATATCCCAATACTCCTTGATTAAGGAATGTAGATTGAGCCATATATTGAGGCCCCTTATGGTTTCAGGTATATCCCCTTAGTTAGGGTGTATCGCACTGTCTGGGAACCCTTTACCCTAAGTGCTACTCCTCTGCTTCGACGCCAAGGTTCCCGATCCAGCTCCTCCAGAACTGCATCAAGATGCTGCTTGGCTGTCGAAGCGGACAAGATGGTCAAATATAGCAGCCTGAACTACCGAGAGGGTCCATCTAAATATACTATACCACTATCGAATTAGGTCTTAAAAGACCATCCTAGTGATGGTTTTGGGGACCTACTTCCACAATATCGGTCTAAATGGCTACTTAGTCATACTATTTCGGAATAGTCCCCAATATCATTATGGTTTAATATACCCCAAAGCCCATTCTAGCCATCAAGACCCCACGTTTAGGGTTTAGGGTTCAGGCAGTCAGGCCCCTCCCCTAAAGCCCTACATACAACAACGCGTTTAAGGAGTCATAGGGCTTACTTGCAGGTTCATGGGTAAGCATAAGCGGGGTTTTAAGTCCTTTAATATGGGATTTAACTGTAGTTATCCTGCCAATAACCTACCTACCCATGAGCCTCCTAGTAGTTGCTGGTTTGTTCTTGGGCATTCCCCGGTCCCAAGCTAAGCTACCAAAGTCGCCCGAGCCGTCGAAAGTAGCTTTGTTCTGTTTCTTCGTGGTCGCTTTGCCAGCTTTGCAAACCTCTCTAGGCTCTAGCGCGTATTTTGCTAACCTAGGGCAGATGCTCCTTGGACTCTATGCCTTGCTTCCTACCCTAAACCCTATACCGTAAACCCTAACCCCAAACCCGAACCTAGACCCAGAGCAATCTATCCTGAGACCTCATTCCTCCAGGCCCTAAGCACTTGAGCCTCAAAGGCATGGACGCTTTATATCCCTAATTCTTTAAGACCTTTACTTGGAGGATCATGGGACCGGCTAAGGTTCTCAGTAAGATAAGCTAGTTAATATAGAAGCCTAAACAATTACCTATACTATTTTAGGGGCTCCTTCTTATCATTCCAGTTTAAATTAAAAGGCCCCAAGATCCTATTCTAATTACTAAGGCACCTGTATTGCTACAATCTCCTTGTCTACTCGGTAGCAGTGGTAGTATCGTTGGAGGACTCAGTCAGCAGATTCATAAATATAGTAACTACAGACATAGTTGCTTATAGCCTTACCCTAAGGCTCCATGTACCCATATAGTGGATACTTAGGCCTTAACGTACCTATATAGGGACCCCTTTAAGGCCTAAGTATCTACTATAAAGGTACAGGGAGCCTTTGGGTTATAGCCCAGTTAGGCCACTGATAGCCCTATACTTAGGGTTTAGGGTTTAGGGTTTAGGGTTTAAGGTTTAGGGTTTAGGGTTTAGGGTTTTAAGTCCCCTCATTCTCCAAGCATCCCGAATACGTTAAAGTCCGCGAAGCTCTGTCCCTGAAGGCCCTACACCCCGAACACTTTCGACCTAGGGCGCTGGGGTTTTCGTAGGGTAGGGCATATTGTAGCAAAAACCGTATCAGGGAAAACAGCGGCCTACTATTCCGCTACCCTCAACCCACGAAGCCCTTACCCTAAGGCTCCATGTACCTTTATAGTAGATACTTAGGCCTGAAAGTACCTTCATAGGGACCCCTTCAAGGCCTAAGTATCTACTATAGAGGTACATGAACCCTAAACCCTAAACCCCAAAACCCCTAAACCCTAAACCCTAAACCCCTAAAACCCTAAACCCTAAACCCATGGAGCCTTTGGGTTAGGTAGACGTGTGCCATCTTGTACCCTCGAGCCCAAAGCCCAGCGCAGGACCACGGAGCCGCCAAAGGGTTTGAAGGCAAACCTCGTGCGGCTGCTTCAGAACACCGCTGAGGACGGGTTTGCGGTTTAGGGTTTAGACATCGTTTCGGGGTTAGGGCTGGGCTGGGCTCAGGCTAATGTAGACGCCTAAATAATTACCTATAGTATTTTGGGTGGTTCCTTATTTTATTTATGGTATAATGGGCCCCACAGGCCGATTCTAATTACTAAGGCCCCTGCATTATGGGGATCATAAAACGCTCTGCCACCCTCGAGGTGTAACCGGGTCATAAGGCTCTACGGAGCTATGCGAAGAAGGTACAGAAGGTAGGGCTTAGTGTTGCTGGTTGGAGGGTCATAGGACTTACTTAGTAGTTTATGGCTAGGTACAGAGCCAGATGATGAGACACATAGTTCTCCATTGCCCATGCTTTAATCTTTTCCGGGTCTGGTAGTCTTGACCCAAATCTGCAGCCTTTGATTCAGTTGGGTATTCGGTATGCAAGATTTTGTCGCCAGGAAAGCTACAACCGGGTCAAAGAGGTGCAGAAGTATCGCCGGCTCTTCTTCTCTCTTTGTTGGTTCCATGCGATTCTGCTGGAGCGCAAGAAGTCTCTCGACTCCTGTTAGTTGGCGGGAAGGTTTGATGAACCGTCTACGGGACAGGATCCTGCATTGTCGATACTAAAGACAGCACCAACATGCCATAGTTTGAGGTCTCCATGTAGGGTAATGCAGGATGTTTTCCACTTGGGCTAGCAAAGCAGTCGTGCCTCTGTGATAGATATCGATTCGAGCTACTCCGAGAGCCTGTATATGTCGGGCCATGGTTCAGAAGCCAATCGTTAAGGCTTGTTGCTTACGGTTTAGTTTCGGGTTTAGGCGACTGGCACTGATTTCCCTCGATTCACGATTTTTCGGGAAAAAGCAACATGATGTCTATTCAATAAGTGCTATCACATATATTGCATGCATGATGTGTGTGTGTGTGCGTGTGCTTGTGCGTGTGCTTGCAATAGGAGGGACTTATATAATATTTTACCTATTCTGTTTTGGGGGGTCCTTATTAGAACTATAGTATACAAAACCCCCCCAAAACCCTATTCTGACTATTAAGGCCCCTTCAGTATGCATGCATGATGCACCCTTGTCGTGTTCTCGGTTCTTAACCCTAAACCCTAAACCCTAAACCCTAAACCCTAAACCCTAAACCCTAAACCCCTGAACCCTAAACGAACTACAGATCCGGACTCAGAATCTCCACCCTGCGACTCGAAACTTCAGGCTTCCTATTTTGGGAGTTTCCGAAAATACGGGGTACCTTATTTTGGGGGGTCCTCATAATAAGGATCCTACTATTTGGGGTACTGTTAGGGTCCCCTGTTTCCTAACACTTAGTGGCTGAGTAGGTAACCTTTAACCTTTTGGGGCTCTTATAATTCTACTATAATTCAACAGGTTAACGTTTGTTGGCTAGGGTACTCAGCCCCTAAGAATATGTAGTTCCATGCTGGGTTTAGGGCCTAGGGGATGACCCCGCTCATGGTTCGGGAGGCGAATAGGATACATGCTGGGCGGGCTACTTGGAGGTTCATGGGTGGTTATAAGTGGGGCTACCAGTCCCCTAATGCAGGCTAGATCTAGACATCCTATTTGAAGGCCCTACTTATCACCACGCATGAGCAAACTTACCCGCAGCAACATCGGTTGTGCGATGACATCTATGTGTGTATATATATATATAGATATACACATACATATAACGTGTGTATATATATATATATTCTCAGGAAGCCACAGACGACAACCCCAAACATGTAGCTTTTATGGGTTTCAGTCACGCCCTATCGTCCCGGATCTTCCTGAACCTGTGAGGTTCAAGATGCTGGGATGGAACATCGGCTACGATTTCAACGACTCGGACTTCGACATCTGCGCCCCAGACAAGGGTTTAGGGTTTAGGGTTTAGGGTTTAGGGTTTTGGGTTTTGGGTTTAGCATAATCTGCGATTCCTTAAGGATCCAAACGATCCAGTAAGCAGAGGTTCTATAAAGGTTCTGCGAGGACTCTATGGGGGAATTACGAAGGCTTTTCTACGATACATAGGTTTTTGTGTAGGGGTCCTAAGAATCAGGTACGTTCCTTTACTATGTAGCAACCCTTATAGCCCCTTTAAATAGAAGCCCTGAAGGGCATTTCTTCTAGTTATTGAGGCGCCTACACTGGGTTCTTGCTAAGGAATCTAGCTGAAGCGACCATAGCCTGGAAACCGTAGTAAGTATTGTAGATCCCATAACTTTGGTTCGTTAACCAGATCGTAAACCCCAAACCCTGAACTCTGAACCCTGAAACCCTAAAACCCTAAACCCTAAACTCTAAGCCCCTAAAGCC
>CAJNDV010030863.1:140838-155674 GCA_905221635.1 Symbiodinium sp. CCMP2456 | reverse complement strand
CTTCCGTTTTCCGGGAGCTCCGCTACCACGTTGAGATGTAACCTGGGCGTGTATCCCCTCGCTAGGCGTACAGGAACACAGGCTCATAGGAGTCTCCTTTTACTACAGGCGCACAGCTGTAGATCGTACCCTACTAGAACCTTGAGCAACAGGCATGGATACAGGCAACTGACACGTGAAACATACAGGCACCTGGATGTGTAACAGCAGTGTTTCACCACCCCCCACCCCCCCCCCACCCCCGCAAGGCGGCCAGCGCCTGATGAAGCTGCGGATGTGGCTTTGCAATCGCACCTGCCAGGCGTTAATCTGGGACTATCGAAGACTACGCGGCATCGTGCAGCGGCGCCCGTCCGTGCTGTTCCCTCCTGCTTGCCGTTCCAGCCCTCCATCACGAAGCGCATGGACTGGATGGTCCTCGCCAGCGCTGGCCGGGCTTTCTGGCAGCGCTCAGAGCCAGTGCCCTTTTTTGCTGCGGCTCCCCTGGCCTCTCCATGAGCAGTGCCTTGAAGGAGTCCACGGGCATCTCCCGGTGCCCTCCGCAGACCTACGTCCCAGAGGCGGAACTGAAAGCGTGACATGCAGAGCCGAAAGCTCTCTGCCCCACGCCTGGCCGAAGAGGTGCCGGCAGGTGCTCTGGTTCAAGGGGAAGTGGATGGCCCTCAAAGAGACAAGCGAGCGCGGGCCCCGCGCGGGGTCCCGAAAGGCGGGCTGCTTGTGGCCGAGCTCGGCGCTTCAAGAGATCAGAGAACTTCAAGAAGCTCACCGAGGACTCGCCTCCAAGGGCGGGGAAAGGCGCCAAGGTGCCAAGGGAGTGCAGCCGCGGCCCTGGGCCCTAGGCTCCGGACCACTGCTCTGAATGGCCGCGTGGAGGCTTCCGAAGCGCTTCAGAAGCCGCATCTGCGCTCTTACTCTCGGGAGTGGAAAAGCTATACTGGCTCTGGGGGAAACCGGAAGCCTGCCACCTAGCCTAGAACAAGATTCAGGCAGGGCTAGGGCTGAGGTTCAGCATCGCACATTGCCACTTCTTGGTCTCGCCTCACTTCCGATCTTTGGGCGCTCTGCAAGGGCCCAGCGCTCAGCACATCGTTTCTATCTTTCTCTCTTTCCATTTCTCGAAGAGGCGCTCACTCGAATCATGGGCCGCACCCAATTCCCAGGGCCGCAAGTGCCGCACATGCGCCATATCTCCGGATGCCTTCACCTCCTCCCAGAAGTTCATCATCCTCGAGGCCAGGTCTAACACGGCGGGCCCGGGTTTTCGGGGACGGGACCGGAACGGACGGGATCTCTGGTCCGAGCAGCGCATCGGGAGTCCGGTTCGAGGGCACTTTCAGCAGCTCGCTCCACTCCTCGCAACACGAAAAACACACAAGATATCTGTATCCGCGCTGTGCGCGGCTGGGCTCGGGCGTCTGCCACGCCCGGCCCGGCCTCGCCGACGCGGATCTCGTGCTGCCTCGCCAGCTGCAGTGCCCTGGCTGCCTGGACCTCCGACTCCCGGCACAAGTCTCAGAGACCACGAAGGACACTTCCCCAATACAAAAGCACGAACACTCAAAATAGATTCAATAGCAACATCACCTGCAACTGCTTGCATCGTCGGGATCCTTTGCTTCCGCTTCTCGAGACGCTGCTAGATCTAGAAGCTGGACGGGAACATCTATGCAGCAGGCCTTTGCGAATTGTGCAGAGCCCGATTCTTGAGCGAAGCGAAGCCTTGGCATTCAACTCCTGCCGACGCTGCCGCCTTGTTGCATCCTCCTGAAACACTGCACAGCAGCA
This sequence comes from Symbiodinium sp. CCMP2456, assembly GCA_905221635.1. NCBI lineage: Eukaryota > Dinophyceae > Suessiales > Symbiodiniaceae > Symbiodinium > Symbiodinium sp. CCMP2456. The sequence goes on along the minus strand of CAJNDV010030863.1, from coordinate 153,889 downwards.
CAGCACAGCTCTGTGCAATTCCGGCCGGGGCACTCATCTGCTCGATCGTGGGAAGAGAGGAGTCGGAGTGTGTGAGAGTGTGGGAGGGGGCGGAGGTGGTAGTCGCAGTAGTCACTAGTCTCACATGGGTCTAGGAGATGGAGCCGTAGCCGTAGCTTAGGCGATCCGGCACGCGAAAGGAGCTAGCAGCATGCTTCAGGCATTTGTTCTCTCTCTGACTAAGCATCTATAGTCTAGTCCAGACGTCACGTCTTGGACGACCACTTCAACCTGCTGGCTTTAAGAAAGCGAAGTTACCCTCCCAGCCCCTCTCCGAGTTGGGAGTGGCCGGGAAGGAAGAGTCCCGCCGGGAAGCGGAGCCTGAAGCACAGATTAGCCGCGCGCGCTCGTTGCAATCGAAGAGGCAACCAAAACGAAGGTGGATTTGACGCAAGCGGCGCTGGGCGCTGTTCTGCGGCGCTGTTCTCTTCGGCTCTCCGCTCCCCGCGCCTTCGGCGCCCCCGCCGCGCTTGGAGTTGGAACGGCCTCGCGGTCGAAACATGCACAGGGGCGCCCCGGAGAAGAGATTTGCGTGGACTGTGCTGTACTTCGCTGCTAAGAGACGACCCGCTTAAGCCCCTTCTCCCACCACACCGTGCACCGCCTGCATCCTCAAGCAGGCCCATCAGCTGCCCGAGCTCACCATGCTCGGGAGCAGGGCAGGCCTCAGCTTCCGGAGACCTGCTCTTTATATTTGAGCCGAAAACCTCCAGCGAAAGTCAGCGAAGGTGTAACACCGGACCCCGGAGCGGTCTACGCCCGGAAGAGCCGCTGCCCGGCAAACATGCGGGGGCTTGCATGGTGCGGGTCAGGGCGAACTCCAACATGTCGGCCTGCCCAAAAAGCGCAAGGAAACAAGCGTCGCGCCCCCCTAGCGCGGCCCCCGCGTGCAGCGGAGCCTCCATGTCCACTTGTCGCACCACCGGCTTGGAGGTGGCCATCGCCGCTCTGCGCTTTCCTCTCAGCTGAAGCACACGTCACAGGTCGTTCAAAGGCTGCCAAGACCTGTGCTCTGGGCTCCAGGCGCTCTGAAAGGCCCGAACCGTTCCCTTCGCTCTGAGCCGCTGCCCTCTTGGAGCTCCTATCCGTCCTATCCTTCTCTGCAACCTCTTGAAAGGTGACAGGGCCCTATCCCTTTTTCTCTCCGCGGGTCGCCGTCGCGTCTAAGAATCCGCCATGCACGGTTCTCCTTTGGACCAATTCTCAGGATCTCTGCGGTCTCCCCCCTCCCCCAGCGCCGAAAGTCAAAAGTGGTTGAACCGCAATGCCTTTGTTTAGGCCCGATTTCGCTCGAAAGCACTGCTGGGCGTCTGGGAGGCCACAGTCGCAAATCGCTCGCTGCTCACTTCTTCCGCGCGCAAAGGAGGTGCCTCTGATTCGGGGCTTTCAAGCCGCTGTACAGCACGTGCGGAGCGCAGCCAGCGCAGCTCATGAAGGATTCTCTTCTCCTGTGAGAAGCGAGCACCGCCGTGACAGTGGCAGGAAGCACATGCAGCACGTGGTCCTTAAAACTGACTTGCTTCTGAAGTCCTGCACGGCTTGTCGTAGAGATGATGGCACATCACTGCTCCGGATCTGGGCACCGCGCAGATTAGGGGCGAGAGTTTTAAGACCCTCGCCCCACTCGGAAACTTGGCTTTCTGGCTCCTGGGCTTTTCGCGCTTTAGAAACCACATGGAACACGAGCAGAAGAGATCAGAAGCTTCCACGACATTCGCGGGTGCGGGTGTTGGGCGGGCCAAGGGGCTTCGCGGGCACCAAGGCCCCCATCCGCATGGCCGCGACCTCTTCTCGAAGAAGAAAAGGGAGAGGGTCAGAGGGTCGGAGAGGGGAGAGAAACAAGGCGGTTCGTGCAGCTCTCGCATCTCTCGCTCGGAGCGGAGAGTCTCAGCCTTGGATTTCTTCCGGTTCTTGAGCTCCCCTTCAGGGCAGAGGTGGCAGTAGCCACAGTCCTGCATGGATTTGCGGGACCCGCGGCCCACCCCCCCCCCTCAGGCCTAAGGGCGGCCACTAGCGGCTTGCCTGGTCGTTCTGGCAACCCTGCGGCTTCCAGAACCACGCGCATGGCCGACACCTCAAAGACCGCATCACTTTTCAGCGCAGCATTGCGGCATTGCGCTCTGCTGTGTCTTTGAGGAGCCCTGCTTGCCACTGCCATGTGTACTGGAGCCCTTGGAGGGCACCGTCCCGACCGTGACCTCTCCATGGAAGGACGGAAACGGGGAAGGTTGGCCGCGGTCAGAGAGCCTCCTGGTTCCACTGGATGGGCTCCGGCGAGGCCGGGTTTGGGCCGGCCCCCGCTTCTTCCAGCCTCGGCGGCCCGAGCAGCGCAGAGAGCGCAGGGGATTCGCGCATCCGCGCATCGCTCCCTCCTGAGCCTGAGACTCCGACATCTCCGCTTTCTCGGCTTCCGGTTGATCGTGCACCATCACGGGGACCCCGTTGGGAGCGGTCACCGAGACTGAGGCCTTCCTTTTCGGCGAGAAGGGTGTAGGAGGGAGCCTTTTCCCATCCTCATACAAGCTGGCGCCCGCGCTCTTCGCCTCGGCAGATGACTCCTGAATCTCTCTCGCTCTCCCTCCCTCCCTCCCTCCCTTTTTCTCAAGTGCAGGCGGCTTTGTCGGGTGCCATTTTACCTGGTGCGCCAGAGCCAACAGCGGCTGAAAGGCAAGGGCTCTTCTTCCGGTCCCACCTGTCGTGCCATTCCGGAGCTCTGTGTGGTGGGCTCCTGCGACGATGTGATGTGGCACCGTGCAGCCGTGCAACTCTCGAGCCTGCCGCAGCAGCTTGCGCGGCGGCTCCTCGCTCCAAGTAGAAAAGTAGAAAAGTGGGGGCCATGTTTGCCGCAGGGCCACGTGCCTGCCGCTGCAGCCGCATGTGCTGCGGCCGCCGCCATCTGGGCCACTCGAGCAGGAGCTTGGAGAGCCAAAGGCACGGGCCCCGCCCCCGCCTCACCTCGGAGCAGAAAAGAGCACGACTGCGACGCCTCTCTCGCTGGCGCAGAGGCACAGCGCGTAGGGTTCTTGAGGGCCCGGGCCGTGAGCCTCCGATGGCCTGCAGAGCAATCGAGATGGGCGCGTCACACAGAAGAGAGGTGCTCCCTTCCGCCCCTTGCTGCGCCTCTCCGAATGGCCAAGGCCAAAATGGTCCCAGCCAGCTCCGGCTCCCGAGGGCGTGGGCGTCGCTGGCCAGAGCTGGGCCTGCAGCTCCCCGCAAGAGCCGAGCGCACGGCGCGGCATGCGTCCCGCGTTGCGCGGGCGCGTCCCGCATTGTGCCTCCCTCTGCTCCCTCTCCGGGCCTCTGCGCCAACTTCGACTCAAGAAGGAGAAGTGAGGGAGGGACAGAGGGAAGAGAGGGGGTCCATGTGGCCCGGCCTGGTGGGGTCTGCAGGAACATGAGCGCCGCATTCGGATTTGCAGGGTACCCTGCGCAGACCAGCAAAAGAGTCACACGTGACGCGAAGCAGAGAGCCAACGCGCGCGCGCGGAGCGCGCGCTTGCGCGCTTGGAGCGCACCCTCGGGCCAGGGGGAGTGGGAGTCGTGGGACCACTGCGTCGGCGTGTAGTCCGCCCAGCGAGCCTGGCAGGGACAGCGAGAGACTCCGCATGCTGCCCGCAAGAGGAGAGGCCCGGTGCATGCGAGGTCCCGTCCCTGGCCTTGGCACAGTCGCCTCGGCGCTCTTTCCGGGAGCTGGGCCCGATGGGAGACCTCGCCAGAGGTCGCCAGCTAGCTCGGCCCTAAGCTCAGCTAGGCCCTAAGCTGGGCCCTGCTATATGGGGCTGCATCCTCTTGGTCAGCTGCTTGGTGCATGCAGGGCGACCTGCTGGAGAGATGGTGGAACCTGAGCCATTGCAGCCCAGTGCACTCGCACTTGCCCGCCCTTCTCGGGGGCCCTGCGGTTCTGGATTGGCAGCTTCGGTGCAGAGATGGCCGCCATATCGCCCTGCGTGCGCCTGCATTCGAAACTGCCTTGAGCCGCAGCGAAAGCAGACCGCGAAGGCGTGCGAAGCCGAGCACGGCACCGCCAGCGCCGCACCAGCGAGGCGACAGCGCAGCCCAGAATCCAGGACTCCAAGGAAAGACAAAGCACCCCTTCAGGAGGAAAGGCTTTGCGTGAGAGACTTCTCCTGGAACTGAGTGCTGCAATGCTTTCTGTGAGTTCTGACTTGCGGCCCGTGAGAACTCTTGAAGCTCCGTCGCACTCCGGAAGACGGGTCTGAACACACTTGGAGTCGGATCGTGGCTTCTCGAGCGGCGTAAGCCTTTTTAAGAGCTCGCTCTGCAACCTCTTTGGGCTTTTGCTCAGCTCACGTGTGGGGGATGGTGAGCACTTCTCCTCAGGCCCGTGCGGCGCATAAAATGGGGCATGGGGCATGGGGAGGAGGTTTCCTTCTCTGTCCCTTGCAGTAAATGGGCTTTAAATTAGCCGCTTAGCCTTGGCTGGTCTCCAGGAAGCCAGGCAGCGCAGAAAGGCCCTGAGCCTGAGCCCAGCGGGAACAGAGACAAGAGACTTTGAAATTGGGCCCCCTGGCCCCCTGCCTTCGGCAAGGCCGAGGTCTTCAGCGTCGCCGGGTCGATGACCAAGACCGACCTCAAAACAGGAATATCAACAAAGCTGATGTCAACTTCGTTGGCCTCACCTTTGCACCTCTGAAAATCTGTTCAGCGCAGTTCATCGAGGTTCAGACTCATGGACCTCGTAGGGCCTGGAAAGGAGCGGCAGCGGCGCGGGGAACGTCCGAGCCCGAGCTCCGTCCGAGCTCCGAGCGCGCAGTAGACTTTGCCGTCGTTGCCCTTTTGGAGCGGAAAAAGGAAAGGCACGACCGATGCGAGGAAGCAAGGAAGGGACGCATCTCGCTTCGAGAGAGGGCCCAGGCCAGGACTCCCCCGCGCCACTTCCAGCGAGCAGCGCCCACCTTTAAACAAACCAATCCAAACCAAACTGTCAAGAACGCTTTTCTCTGCCTCCCCGAAGAGCACCAGGTCCTGCGAGGAGCGCGACGTGCGTCGCGTCTTTCGACCGCTTTCCCCACAAGCACCGCACCTGGGAGGCCGGGCGGATGCAGAGCACCTCCGCTCGACTGCGTCGGTGCGACTGCGACTGCGACGAAATTAAAAGGGTATGAAAACCTTTCACAGCCTCGCTCCAAGTGCCATGTCCTTAATAATCCTTAGCGGGCTAAGCCCCTGGCTGCGACGAGGTCGGGTGCATAAGTCTTCTGTGTGCTAGTCCCTGCATGTGCAGGAATCTTGCCGGGGCCCCATTTGCTCGTAGTAGTAGTGCAACCAGGAGGGTATGCTAGGTGCTGGGCTTTAAACAATAAACGAAAGGCAGGCCGCCTCTCGACGGGTCTATTTGCGAAAGGAAAGAAGAGCAAAAAGGGGGTCGTCACTTTACGATCCCGTTTTCTGCGGTCCCCCGAATTCGGCGGAGTGAGCGGAGTAGGTATGATCCCTGTTGTTGGAAAGAACGGAAGATCAGAAGACACTCTAGACACTCTTTAGGCCCATAACTCAAAAATGGGGCCCCCGGTGCACACTTGCACAGTTAGGGCACAGCGGCGCCCAGGAAAACTCACAAGAAAGACTGTGGTCGCTGAACGACACGATTGCTGGCCGTCACTCTCACCCTTGGACTGCTGTCTTGGAGGGTTAGCCTGGGTGGTCGCTGTCCCAAACGTAGCCTGGTCTTAGCCCCTGCCTCTGCCGAGCTGGTCGTGGAGCTTGTCGTCGTTGGGCTCCTTCGGCTCCCCGGTCGCTGCTGGTGTCCCGCGTTCGGGGTCTGGTGGCTCTGCTGCCGGCGAGGTCGTTGTGGTTGTAGTTCCTGGGTTTCGCTGTGCCTGTCCTTTCCTCGGCCCGGCCTCCATTGAGGCCCCTGCGATGAAGTCGCACGGTGCTTCGATCTGCCCGCTCAACTCGTATGGTGGCGACGTATGCCCTAGCCTGTCAAGGGCAACCTGCGGATATGTGGCCTCAAGCCGCCCCCCGCTCAGACAAACGTCCACCCCTAGGCTGGGAAAGACCACCGTCTCCCAGCTTCAAGTGCCGTTGTCGAGCGCACCCCCCTTTCAAGGCAAGGATGCGGCGAACGAGTTGAGCCCTTTCTTTCTTTTTTTCTTTCCTCAGGGTTGTAGTGCAGGGGTTTCTCCCTCCACCGCGCCCAGGTGCGCCCTCGACAGGTGCGGGAGACAAGAAGCACAGCATTGCACACACCACCGAGGCAATTCGCATGGAAAGGGAAACCAAACAGAGGAGAAGTAAAGGCAGGCGCGAGTTTGCCTCGGTGGGTGGCCCTGTAAAGGCGGGTTCAGGAGGTACATAAACCAAGCAAGTGCTATGGAAATGAGTATCTGGGAGGCTCAGCGGCCCGTCATTGAATTCAGACAAAGACACTGGGTTTCCCCGGGTGCGAAAGTATGTATGCAGCTGCCTCGAGTGCAGGCTGTAACTGGAGGATCTTGGATGGCTCCGGCGGCCCGTCTGAAACTAATTTACAGGTTGCAGAGTCAAAGAGGCGGGGAGCACCCCCCATTGTACAACGGATTGAAAGGAGAGAAAGGCACTTCTTTCGTGCCTGAGGAAAAGTTTGACCCCAATTAGAGAAACGGAGCCTGAAGTCCATGCAGACATGACTGACAAGCAAACCCAGCACTCAAGGGGCTTTTCCCGCGAATCAGGATGTCTCAGGCACCGTGTTCCACTGCAAAAAAGGCTATGGGGCTTCAGGGGCTTATCCCCTGTTCACTTCAAAGGAGCCAAAGTGGGGTATTGCCCCAACGCAAAGACGGAAAAAACTCTACGGCTCTTCAGGACCTCTGGTAGCGCTGGCTGCGTTCCTCGTCCTTACTCCATTGACCGCGCTGTCTTTGGTCCTTACGGTAGCTTCGGTACGAGGCTTTTGTTGCGGCTCGGTATGCCTTCACATCTCCTCGTCACCGCTGCAGAATTCCAGGCCGTAGGGTTTTTTCCCCTCTTCGTCTGTTTCCTGAAGGAGTTGGTGCAGTCGTTGACGTTGACTCGGAGTTAGCTTCGAGGGTGCCCCCGTCGGCAGGGAGGAGCTGCGCTGCCGGGCTGGCTCCCCGATGTCGGCTCTGGGTCCTGCGGAGGGCTCTCTTCGTAGTCTTCAACGGCACTGGCTGCCGATCTTTGAGGCCGACCTCGTCGAGTATGACCAGCTCCAACCACTACGACAACCAGACGAGGAGAGTGAAGCCAACAAGGAAGCCAACATGTCGACAGAAGGGTGGGGTCCTGTTGGTGAAGGGATCCCCCCTGGTTCTGGAGAGTTGCCATCGAAGTCGTCCTCGAAGTTGCCCCCGAACTTGCCCTCGACATTGGCCTCAAAGTTGCCCTCGAAGTTGTCCTGGAAGTTGCCCTCGGAGTTGTTCGCTGATTTGTCCTCGGTGTTATTCTCGAAGTTGCTCTCGGAGTTGTCTCTTTCGCAGCTTTGTCCTAGGATGGCTTCCACTGCCCCAGGAGCCCCCCTTGGTTCCAAATGGTTGCCCTCGAAGTTGTCCTCGAACTTGCCCGTGAAGTTGTCCTCAAAGTGGACCTCGAAGTTGTCGTCGAGGTTGCCCGCTGAATTGCCCTCGATGTTGTCCTTGTTTTTGACCTCGGGTTGTCTCTTTTGTAGCCGCGTGTTGTCACAGCTCCGGGAGCTCGAGTGCTGCCCCTCGTGGCTTTTCGGTCATGTTTGCTGGCTCCTGCTCGACTCTCGCCGTACTGGTCAGATGCTTTGCTTCTCGGGGGCAGGGGCTCCCTGTCCTTGGGGTCTGTGCACCGGGGGCGGAACAAGGGCAGCAGGTGGGCTGGCCTTTTTTGAAGTCGTCGTACCTCAGGAGCAGGGAGAGCATCGGCCCCCAGCATCTCCTCCAGGAAGTCTTGGACTGGATCCTCCCCGTTGTTCACCTCGTCCATATCTCCAGGGGTTGCCCCCTCGTGTCCAGGCTTGGGTTGTGGGCTTCTTGTGCTCTTTTTGCTTCGTCGTCGTCGTCGTTTGTCCATGCCTCTTCTTCGTCTGCGGCTTCTCGGCTTACGTCTTCGACGGCGGTCACGGTCACGGTCTCGGTCACGTTCACGTTCAGCCCCCCCCCTCTCTCTCTCTCTCCCTCTCTCTCTCTCTCTCTCTCTCTCTCTCTCTCTCTCTCTCTCTCGCTCTTTTAAGCAGGGCCTGGCCTGAACCCCCTGACAACCCCGATCTCAAACGGCTTTCCACCAAACTTTCACCAATACCCGTGCGGCCCTGCGCGCAGCGCCTCGCTAGCACAGTCTGGCACGCAGTAAATGCAGCCGTCTTTGGCCTCGCGCGATGGCCGAAAGGGCCCGCTTTTTTGTCGGGGGAGGGGAGAGTTGGGGGGACATGAGGACATGCGTCCGTGATATTTTGGTGGACTCTCATTGGAGGGGACATGTCTCGGATTCTCGTTGGAGCTGAGCTGCCAAGACTCCACCCCGCCACTTGCAACCTGGAGACACCGTACGAGAGCACTGCAGTGCATGCCGTTAGCAGATTCAACGAGTCGCTTTCGCCGTCTGCTTCCAAGCGGCGGATGCCTCCCACCCAGCCTCGGAAAGGGAGCTGCGAAGCGGAGACGCGGGACGCGCGGGGCCAAGCGCCAAGTCAAGTCGCCAATCTTCGAGACTCCAAGCGCACCTGGAGCTTTGACCTCTGCGGAAAGGGAGCGGAGGCGGAGATCGGCACAGGACGGCTCGCTCTCTCTGCGCAGCTCTGCCTCTGCCTCCGTCGGCTCCGTCGGAGCAGCTTCTTCTTCCGGCTCAAGGTGGTCTTCGGGCTCCACGCCAGAGCGGGCCAAAGCCCTCGCTTGAGCCCAGCCGAAGGACTCCAAGGACACCTCCGAAGGAAACAGCAGCAGCCAAACCATGCGCAGACTGCATACATTTGCATACTGCATCTGCGCGACGCACAGGCTCAGTGCCCGATCCCTCTCACAGCACAAAGAGCCCTGTAAGAGCTCCTCCCTCTCTCTCTCTCTCTCTCTCTCTCTCTCTCTCTCGCTGCTCAGGGACTTTGCCTCTCTTCCAACTCCGGTGACCGCTCCGACTCCGGCAGCGACTCCGGGAGTCGTCGGCGTCGTCGCCGTCGCAAGCCTTGCCGGCTCCACCAGGAGCACCTCGAAAGCCACCAAACGACGACGGCGGCCCCCCCTCACAACCGCGCTTGGCCGCGCAGTCCCAACGGTTCCGTGCCTCCAGGGCATTGTACGGGATCTCAGATGGAAAGAAGCCAGGCATGAACTGCAGACGCTGCCAGAGAACAAGTGAGAGAAGAGAGAGAGTAAGTGCGTTTGTAGATGCCTGAGAGACACTGGTGTTATCACTTCACTTGAGCTACTCCCTAGCAGAGAGACGGACGCATTCTCCTAGGACTGAACAGAGAACAAGGGGGGAAGGGGGGGGGGGGGAAGACTTGCGTGCAACAAAGCGGCCATGTAGATCTGCTCGCCGCCTTTTGTGGCCACGGCTCCGCGCCTGAAAGAGAAAGCGTTGCGTCGCGAGCCCCTTCTCGGGGCTTGGGGCCCTGGGGCCCCCGGCCACTTCCTGCGCAAGTCCCCGAAGTGGCCCAGGAGCCAAGCCGTGGGCTCCGGGCCGGGAGCGATCACCAGGCAGCTGGGCGAGTCGTAAGGGGCGCCTCAAAAAGGTGGCGCAACTGCTCAGAAGCTTTGCAGGCTCTGACCTGAGAGGCCGGCAGTAGATGCGCCCGTCGCAGCCGAGCGCAGCACCTTGAGACCCAAACTCAAGAAGCCTCTTTGCAGCGGCGGTTTCGAGAGAACTCGCCTGCCCATTTGCTGTCGCTTGCAGGCAGCTCTCCGAAGCCTCGGTCAGCGGAGAGATGGGGTGGTTTCCGGTTGTCTTCGTCTTCCCCCCTTTCTCATCTTTCTCTTTCCTGGGCCGCCCACAGCTTGCCGAGCTCTTGGCCACATCGATGCGCAGCACGGCCTGCAGTCAGAAGTCTCCATGGCGCGCCACCCCTCGCTTCGCATCGCTTCGCTTCGCGTCGCTTCGCGTCGCTTCCTCCGCCGTCCAGGGGATGCAGTAAATGGCCCAGCCATCCTCCGGCAGCGGGACTCGTTCGCGACGCGAGAAACGCCGGGAGCGCTGCAGAGCCTCGGCGAGGATCCCATCCCTCCTTGCGAGGCGGCTCCGCCACGGGTGCTCTGCGCTCTCTCTGCGGATTGGCGGGGGGGGCTGACCACTTGTGCTCCGAAAGGGACGCGGCGGTGCAGCCCGTGCCGGTGGAGGTGTCCAAGAAAGACACCCGCTTGGCTAGGCAATCAATCACCAGGACCTGCGAGAACAAGCCAAGAGAAGATCCGCTCAAGCCTCAAAGACTCAAAGAGGCACGCCGGGCGTGCTTCCTACGGACTGGCAGCGCGCACTTTGGCCTGTGGATGGGTCCAGGGCACGCAGTAGATCTTCCCGTCCTTGGCCAACACGCCCCCCGACCACCTCACAGCTCGGACAAAACAAAACATAAACACACAAGGAGGCGGAGGCGCGCGCCACTCTCGCGCGCAGGCGGCGCGCAGGCGCGCGCCGCGCGTCCGAGGGCACCGCTTGTGGCTGCCCACCTCTCAGCACTTTCTGCGAAAGCGAAGCTGCCCGGATCTGCTGTAGCAGGCTCCCATCGAGCTCCGGGCATCGATGGCGTCTCCGAAGAGGGAGCTCTGCTTTGTTAGCGGATCGTAGCAGAGCACCTGGTCACGAAGGGGGTCGGCTCTGCCTTGCCGCTGCCTTGCCGCTGCCCTGCGCGGCCTGTGTCGCCGTGTCGGGGACACCTGAAAGCGCGCCACGCCGTTATTCCCTTAAGTCCGATCGCAGTGCGACATCCAAGCACTGGGCAATAAATCTTCCCGTCCGGGCCGTGAACGCCAAGGGACCAGTCCATGACATGGCGCCGCGAGGAATTACCCGGACAACGAGCTCGTGTGCTTGGCCTGAAAGTCAGAAGCCTCCTACACACTTCAACCGCGCCGCGCCGACCCCAAGTAAGGTTCCTTTGAGCGCATCGCAGATCTGCATATAAATCTGCATATAAGGCATATCTATAAGGTGCTCTACAGGTCCGGTCCGCGCGCGCCCTTTTCGGTGGCACTTGAAGTCTCGGTAACTCCTAGGGTGAGACGTCTTCCTGTGACCTAGGTCAGCCTTAGTAGCCCGGGCCGGGACGCACAGCCTGCACTCGTATGCGCCTTGGCGCTACCCCGGCAGCCTGGGCTGCGGCACGGACAAAGAGCCGCTCGAAGGCCTCTTTGTCCTCGATGGCCGCAAAAGGGAAGCTGACATGAAGACTCGCCTTTAAGGTCCCTTCGCCTTGCGCATTTGCCTCCTTCTCACTCAAGCTCGGAGCAATGCTGGGCCCGTTGAGCCCGTTGGGCCCCTGGCCGCCCTGGCCGCCCTGGCCCTGCTGCGCGGGTTCTGGCAAACTTCCGAAAGCAGCAAAAGGACTGGGACCGCTTGCCGACGCCCCCGACGCACCCGAAGCGCAGGGGCCGGGGTTGGGGCCCTCCGCTGTGGCCCAGTTCGAGGCTTCGAAAGCGGGGCTTGGGCCCAAAGGGGCACCCCACGCACCAAAGGAGTCTGGGAAAGCAGCTTCACCAGAGTCCGGCCAAGCTCCAAAGCTATCCGGGAAGCCATCTTCACTCCCCCTGCCCTGATCCCCCGAAGGATCCTTCGCTTCCTTGGACTCCTTCCCTTCCTTCCGCTTCTTCTTCCTCTCCTTCTCTCCGAGGTTGGAACCCAAACCACTGGTTTGTCGCCACATGTCTTCGGAAGCATGCGACTGCGCGGGCGAAGCCGATGGAGCAAGGGGCGCGGCTGTGGCTGCAGGCGCGGCCATGGCCGGCACAGAGCCGGAGGCAGCGGAGGTCAGTGCCGAGGCCGGCAGCGAAGGCGCGGAGCCCCGTTCTGGGCCACTCATGCTGGGAGGGCTGGGCCCACTGGCGGCGCTGGCGCCGGCCCCGCGCGCCTGCCACTGGTCCTTGACCCGCTCCATGCGCTCCAGCAGCGCAGCGATCTGGTTGAAGGTGGCCTCGCCACCATCCTGCAAAGAGAGAAAAAGGGATCAAGGGATCAAGGGAAAAGGGCTGTTCGACTGAATCCTATCCTAAGTCCATCCCAAGGCGCACCCGATCCAAGATGTCCGGCACCGCCTCTTGCAGCCGGTCCCGCAGCTCTTGGCATTCTCGGAGGGTGCCACCCAGCACTTCCGACAGGTCCTGAATGCCAGCAAAAGGTGTGTGGAAGGTCACCCCGCGAGCTAGGACTCAATGCCCCCTGCTCCGCCTCAGCACCGGGTGCCAGGAGGTCCTCCAGGAAGTCCAATGTCTCGGAGAGCTGCCTCTCGACGTGAAGGGGCCGGGACCCAAGAAGCGTTTGGATCTGATCCTTTCAGAAGGCGAAAGCTCTCTCGTGCCTCACGTCACGCTCAGTGGCATCCATCCAGCCGAGCCTTGGGGCCACAGAGACATCACACTCCTCTTAAAGGGCGTTGGTCTTTAGCGACAGCAGTTCTTTCTCAACAGCACTGTGTCCAAAAGAAGAACTTTCAGCCCTCAGCTTCCAGCATTTTATGCACATTTGAAATCCGGTCGCACGTGTTAGATAGCCACCTCTGACTCAGGCACATTTCAGAACAGCCTCAGAACCACCATCCACCTCAAGTGGCGAAGAACCAACTTGAAGTCCCAAGCTCATGCGCCAGGGTATTTTCCAGCATGATCCGTATGGTTGCCATTCGCCCATCGGGTTCGCAATTTCTGTAATCAACGTCTGGGACATATCGAGGAGGAGGAGGTCGTCGTTGTCGTCGTAGTGGCAGTAGTAGTGGTAGCAGCAGTAGTAGGAGTAGCAGTAGCAGGAGTAGCGGTAGCAGTAGCAGTAGCAGTAGCGGTAGCAGTAGCAGCAGCAGAAGCCGTAGCAGAAGCAGCAGTAGCAGTAGCAGCAGTAGCAGTGGTATTGGAATTGGTGGTGGTGGCGGCGGCGGTGGTGTTGG
>CAJNDV010030863.1:120492-137811 GCA_905221635.1 Symbiodinium sp. CCMP2456 | reverse complement strand
TCGACCGAACCGCCCGATTACAACCATGATCATACCAGCCAAGCAAGCCACTGAACAGAAACTCATGCCCAGAGAAGGCCGGCGCTGCGAGCATCAGCATCATAGGCGCCCGGCCGGGCCCGAGAAGCGAGCATGAGCATCGGCGGCTTGTTTCCTTCTTTCCAGGGCAAGCCGAAACACTTCCTTCTCATGCCCAAAAAGGAGGGGGTCGGCCCCCCCTGGCGAAATGCAGCTCCAGGTCTAGCTCAGGAAACCGGCACTGGCCAGACACTTCGGGGGACCCTTTTCCCACACCCCCTTGTTGCAACCTTCCGTTGATAAGAAACTCCGCTAGCCTCGGAGGCTAGCTTTCGTGATTATCGGGCTTCCCACGGGTATCCCGCTACCACTACTTTCTCTACCAGCAGGGTGGCCAGCTCCTGTTGTAAGATGCTGTCGAAGGCCTCTTTGACGTCTAGCTTGGCGAAGCGCGCTTTGGCTTTCCAGTCTGCGGTGATGCGCGCAAACGCGGACGGATGGCACTACTGGTGGTAGCACGAGGCATCCAGGTATTGGCATCGCCTTATACAAGTAGTCGAAAGCACATCTCTTCTTCTTCTCTCTTCTTCTCTCTCTCTCTCTCTCTCTCTCTCTCTCTCTCTCTCTCTCGTGGCATCGAGCCTCCTCTCGCAGCGCGCCCGGAGCTCTGCTTCGTCCACGCTCGGAAAGAGCCGCGGGAACTCGGGCACCGCCTAAGCTCGGGGCTCTCAGAGAGCACGAAAGGGCCTTTTAAAACTGAAAGTGTCTCAAAGGGTGGAACAAAAAGGTCTCTCGGCTTTTCCCGAGCTTCCATGGGATCTTCCGAGCTTCGTGGGCTCTGCGACTTGACGGAGCCATGCAAGCTTGCGATCACCACACAGCGGTCTTCGTCGTAGTTGTTTTCTGGGAAGAGCACACGATGAGGGATCGTTGGCGTGAAGATCAGCACATCTCCAGGTTCCACCTCTTCGAATCGCCTCCTTTCTCCGCCTTTGAGCTTGAACTCCAAGGTTCCAGTGCCTCGTCTCATACCGCTGAGTGGAATCCAGACGCGGACCACCTCCTCCGCTCTCGCCACAGCGGAGATCACACCCACCTCAGACGCACACCACGCTAAGCATGCCGGCTGCGCGAAAAGCATGCCGGCTGCGCCCTTCGCTCTGCTCCAAGGCGCATCCGTGTGGAACTTCTCTGCATCTGTGAACCTTACAGAGCACGGAAAGAAAAAGATCCGGGGGGCGGCTCTCCGGCTCCTCATCGCCGGAGGTCACTTGGGCCCCCTGCGGGGGGCAGTGCGGGTTCACGTTCAGCTGATCCACAATGAGGCGCACCTCCTTGCACCTTCAAACCAAGCAGGGCCAAGGATGTGGGCCTCCATGGCCCATATTGGCCCATGGCGTCTTAGCGTCTTCGAGCCTTAAGAGCTGGGCCACAAGTGCCGGCACATTGGAGCTCTTCCAGAAGTCGAAGAAGCGGTCGTTGGTGAGGAAGAGCCCAGCTTGTACGTAGTCCATGGAGAAGAAGCTCCGCAAGCCCGTGACGAAGGCAGACACCTTCTAATAGGTGGCACACTGGCGCAAAGCTGAGGCGCAAGCACACACACAGAGACACACAGAGACACACACAGCGCGCTCGCTCCGGCTCGCTCCGGCTCGCTCCGCGGACTCGAGCACCTGCGGGTGCTCCATCTGGTGCTCCACAGCTTCTTTCAAGAAAGGCACCTCAGAGGCGAGTTCGAGTTCCGCTCAGAACAGCTCGGAGGGAAAGCTGAGCTGGTGGCATGCAGTGGCATGCGATTCAGTGTGCAGTGGCGCATGCAGTGGCTTTCGGAGAGAGGCTCTTCTAGACTCTATAAGGCAGCTGGCATCTCGCCAGAGCTCCTGTCTGTTGCTCGGGGAGAGGTGTTTTCTGGCCGCGGCGCCCACTCCGTGATGGCATTGCGGAGCAGCACCACCCCAAACTCCTCGAACTCACGGACCTGCGGGCAAACTCTGGAGTCAGGGAGGGAGGCTGTCGGCTCCGGGCCGCTCCTCGTCCTCGGAGATTTCACGGAGCGCCTTTGGGCGCTCGCGGCTGTCGCGGCTTTCGCCGTCTGAGTTTGGCAGTTCCGCTCGAAGCTTTGGACGCTGCGGCTCGCTGCTCCAGTGCCATCTCCAAACATCCAAGGACCGC
Source organism: Symbiodinium sp. CCMP2456 (assembly GCA_905221635.1). NCBI lineage: Eukaryota > Dinophyceae > Suessiales > Symbiodiniaceae > Symbiodinium > Symbiodinium sp. CCMP2456. The sequence continues at coordinate 135,621 of CAJNDV010030863.1, read as the reverse complement.
CAAAACCGCCCGCTCCGTCCGAGCGGCTGGCTCTGCGAGCTGGCCTTGCGCTTGGCCTTGGCCTTGGCCTTGGCCTTCCGGCAAGCCCTGCGTACAGAGCCGAGAACCCCCGCAAACAGGCAGAGGCTCGCCCTGCTGCGCCCGCAAGAAAGCCCCTCGCCAGTCCCAAGCAGAGAGCCGGCGAGTGTCGCTTTCGCCTGCAGAGCCTGCGGAGCCGGTGACGGCGCCGCTGCCCGGAAGAAAGGCAGCTCCATGCGCTGAGGGCGCGCTGCGGCGCGGATGCGACTTAAGGGACGCTTTTTGGAGCCCACACCATGCGCAACAACAGGAGAGCAACCGCTAGGGCGTGTCTTAAGGCAAACAAGGAACAAGGCGGGAACTTAAGGCTTAAAGGCTTAAGGCAAGGCAGCAACTAGACGCTCTTCTGCCTTTCCGTCCGCGAGTGCCCCGCGGTGCCCGCGGGTCCGTGCCGTGATCGGAGCGGAGGCGAGGCCGCGAGGCCGCGAGGCCGTCCGGAGGCCGTCCGGCAAGATTCGCGGAAAGCGATGCGCTGCATGGGTCTTCTTTAAACGCTTCCGTGTTCACCTCAGTATTGCAGTTCCAGGAGCTTTCGAAGCGTTTCCGAGGTGTTCTGCCGTGCCTTGCACCAGCGCTTGTAGGCACGCTCGTTGAAGTGGATGATCAGCTGGATCCAAGCCTTGCGGCCCTTCGCCCTGGACCGTGACGGGACGAGAAGAGGAGGAGAGAGGAATGACTGATACACGCAGACACAAAGACCTGGCCTCTCCATCAGATGGTTGAGGACCACTTCGTTATCTGTTTCGGAGAAGCCTTGGAAGAGCTTGTGGTGCGGGAGCAAGGGCCCGAAGTGAGGATCTTTGGCCGTGAAATAGAAGCAGAACTCTTCCAAAGGCCCGCTTTGAGACAGCTTCCCCTCAAAGTTCAGCGGGCAGAGCTGCCTGAAGTCCTCCGACATGAGCTTGGCCGCTTCCAGAAACCGGAGCTTCTCCTTGAGATTCACATTGCTGGCCGTGGCATGATGCACCGTGTCCGTGAGGATGGCGTGTGTGAGGAACATCCCGGCGTAGGCCACCAGGGGCGAGTAGATCCCCCAGCGGACAAGGCTCATCTTCCCGCCGCCACGCTCCGCTGCCTCCGCTCGCTTTCGGATGAAGTTCAGGACGTAGTTCAAATGCAGCTGCTCGAAGGCCACCGGCTCTCCGTTCGGCAGGAGCTGCGCGAAGATCTCCTGACTTTGCAGCCGCGACACCAAGGCACCCAACAAGGCGCCGAAGCTCCCCAAAGAGGATCTCTGACTCTCCTTCTTCGTCTTCGTTCCGCCGAAGACCAGGACACCGCTGTTGGCCTGCTGCAAGCGCCCGTCCCCAAAGGCCGCCTGCTGCAAGAAGCACACCTCCGCCCCTTTTGGAAGCGCAGCAGCAGGCGTCCCAGGCGTCCCTTCCTCTTCCTCCTCGCTCTGCGTCAGTCCATCATCTGCCAAGCAGCGGCGCAGAGTGCTCGTCCAGCCCGGAAAGACCTGGACGTCCTGCAAACAAGGCAAAACAACCATCACACCTTAACTCGTGGCCGCGAGGCGGCGACTGCTCACAAACGGCCCGCGAAAGTGTCTGAGATTCGCACGAAAAACCCTGAAGAAGAGTTTTCTTCAGCAAGCTCAAGCTCCCACCCTCCCCCGGCCGCTAGCCAGCCAGGTGTATCTGAGCTGGCGAAACAAGTTCGGGCCAGTGCCAGGTATTCTTGGGGCTTCTTGCGAGATTCATGGAAAGGACATTGCTTTGCGCAAACACGTCCACCTCAACGGTTGGAGCCGACAACAAGTTGATCTCAGCATTTCTTGACGTGCAACTTGACGTACCCGCTGAGGTTGAGTAATGTTGAGTACCTCTGCAGCAACCTCAACAAGGCTTTAATACACGCAAGCGGCTGCAAGCTCTTACAAAGCGGTCCAAGTCCATGACCACTAGCAGCGGTGTCTCCGAGAAGGCCGTCTCAGCTTCCAGCAAAGCCTCCGAGCACTGAGCCCTCGCCACTTGAAATTCTCTGATCGCCGGTCTTTGCCTCGAAGAGGAAGAGGTACTTGGCGTAGTTGAAATAGAAGACTTTGTAGCTCGGCGACAGGGAGCCCATGAGTTTGAAGCCCTCCAACTTGGTGTCCTTCATGTCCGGCACCCAACGCACCTGCACTCTCACAGCCTCTCCGGCCTGCCTGAAGGAGAGCTTTAACCTCTCCAGAAGGAAGCGGTAGCTTTTCGAGGCCATCAGCCAGACCACGGGGGTCTTCTCCGTCATGTCCGTGGGTCCGAAGGACCAGTAAGCCTCCTCCGGCTCCTCCGCCGCCTGGAAGTGCTGCTCCGTCCAGGTTTGCTTCTGCCCCAAGTGCCAGCAGCCGCCGCTTCCCCGGCTCCGCAGTTGCAGCCGAGAGTCCTGCGAGAAGCCGCTGCTCCGCAAAGTCCTCTCTTCACCCCTAGCGGCCCTACAAGTAGCTGCTACTTCTCTTCTCTCACAACAGGGCTCTGCAAGACCTGAACTGCCTTCGTCTCACGCGTGGTCCTGGAGGGCCAAGTAGCGGCCGCCGAGCTCGCTCCTTTCGTCCTGCTGGGCCTCGGCCTCAGCGCTCCTGAGCCAAAGGCAAGGCTCGCTGGGAAGGCTCTCGTGGCCCTCGCCGGCCCTCTGGAGCTCCCAAAGCGAGGAATGCAAAGGCCCGTCGCAGCGGGACAAGGAGATCTCCTCGCCTTCCGCGCAGAGCTTGTAGCCCTTCCAAGAGATCTCCACGAAAACGGAGACCAACTCATGGGGACCCACCTGGACCCGAGACGCCCGAGACGCCCGAGACGCCCCAGACACGCCCTCGACCTCGACTCTTCTCACCTCGAAGAGAGCGTGCTCCTCCTCCTCCAGTCCCAGTCCGCAGCCGGGAGCCTTCGCCAGGAGCCTCGGCCTGGCGCCAGCTCCGCCAGCGCCAGCTCCGCCGCCAGGAGCCACGCAGAGCTGCCGGTGCTCGAAGCGATCTTGCAAGGACTCCGCCAGCGAGGGGCTGAGCGCCAAAGTCACCTGCACGTGCGGAGTCTGCGCGGTCGCTTCAGCGACTGCAGCTCCCCATTGGCTGCCAGCAGAGGACGATCGCGGGGCAGCTTGCTCCGCTTGCTCCGCTTGCTCCTTGCGAGCGTCGTCATTACGGCGCTGTCTGCGGAAGGTGGCAAAGCCGGGCAAAGTGCTGAGGAGCTTGGGGCACGCAGCGTAGATCCAGCAGAGTCCCCAGGTCAAGCCCCGGCTTCCTTCCCTGACCACCGTCGTGTCCAAGAAGGAGACGTGGGAGCAGCGCGCCAGCTCCTGTGACCGGAGAAAGGGAGGAGCGGGGGAGGGGGCTCTGCTCTGCGCTCCTGGCAGCGCTGGAGGCATCGCCGCAGATTCGTCTCCAAGCGTTGGAGCTCCCAGCTCTCGCCGCCGGAGCCGCCGCAGTGGCCCAGGCCCGCCAAGGCCCAGCCCGAGCCCGCCGTCGCTGTGCTAAGCGAGCGGTGACGGTGAAAGGAACCCATCGGATGCGAAGCTGCGCCCCATGGGCCCCATGGCGCGGGGAGAGGGCGAAGGGCGCGGAGGCTCCGAGCGCGGACCTGTAACCGGTTCTCTTCTTCCGCTCTGCCTGTGAGAGAGGCCACACGAAAAAGATCTGGTAAGCACAGCCACAGATACATGTTCTTAGAAATCTATGTGCAGGTGCCAGCAGCAGGCGCTGGGTCCTGTTGCCACTCACCCCCAAGCGGAGTCATGGCTCTCACCAGTCCGCTCCAACGCGCAGCAGTGCTTAGCACTGGGCGATACGCAGCTGTACAGGAACTGCCCATGTTTCGACGAGTCAAAAGCGGGAAATAACATCAACACAACGAGTCTCAATGCCTCACGTGCCCGCCCTCGGCTCGAGCCGAGGGTGAGCCGCTCAACCTGGCCATAAGTCTTCAACGGTGAGTCGGTGTGGCAGTGAGGGCCTTTGCCGGGCCTTGGCCGGTCAGAAGTGCTCCTGACAGAGTCTGAGAGCCCAATGGGCCCAAGAATCAACTTTCCCTTATTGCCTTGAAGAAGGAAAAGCGGGTTCGGTTCCTCAGCATGAAGACTAAGAGCTCTCTTTGCTCACAGCCTGGAGAGTTCCCCGCGAGTGCTCCGGCGGGTCGCTGTGCTTCAGGCCTCGGAATCTAACGACGTGCCCTTTTACGACTCTTACGACACGACGAAGTCATGCGAAGTACAGCGATGACCTGGCAATGACTGCGAAAAGAGCAGCTCTGGCGCGAGAGCTCCTCTCCGATGATCGGGGAACCGCAGAGAAAGACGCCGACGTGTTCACCCGAGTGCTGGGCCTGTCAGCTGAGAGAGTCCCCGAAGAAGCTCAGCTCTCTCCTCTCTTCGCCTTGCAGCCCTTGAAGATGCGGCCCCAGTTCGGACGCCCGAAATACTGGTGGTGCACACCTAAGAGTCAGAGACTCGTGGAATTCCGAGGTCGGGGAATTTCTCTGGGAGCGCATTTCAGCTCCTTCACCGCCGAGAGCTCCACCTCGACAAAGCATTGGCCCTTCTACCACGGCCCCAAAGCAAGCCGGCTCGTCACGGGCCTCACCGGTGGTGAAGAGGTTCACCTCGATACGGTCCTGTGTGAGGCGATGTGAGGCCGAAGGCGGGGGGCGAAGGGGAACCCTTTTACGAAGCCTTGGCAGGGCCCTCCACGGCCGTGGCCAACAAATCGTAGAACCAGTCCAGCTCCTCCCGCGCGCCGCGCTTCTTCAAAACGTCTGCTATTTTCTTCGCGTTATCTCTTATTTGTGTTATTTTGCTCTCTTCTTGCATTGGGTGTAGAGGATTTATCCAATCCCCCCCCCATGTTTTTTTTTGTCTCTCTCTCTCTCTCTTCTGTCCTGCTGGTTGCGGACGATCCAGTAGAAGTGGATGTATCTGGGCACAGGGATCACCTCAAGGCGCCAGGAGGCAGCGGGAGGGGGAGCGGTAACGCGTTTCTCGCGGAGGGGCATCGTTGACGAGCTGATCCACCAGGTCCTGTCCCTGGCTCTGCTGAAGGCCGAGGCCCGCTTTCGCCTCAGCTGTGCCGCCGTGCCGCCCTCTCCCCGCTTCTTCCACTGCCTGGGCACCCGCGCACTGGAGACGGGTGCCTTCTCCTTCTCCTTCTTCTTCTTCGACTGCAAACATTATAAAGGGGTAATATATACCCCTTTGAGAAGGGGGCGGCCCTCTGGCCTGCGCTCTGGGAGGCGGTGCCTGCATGGTCGGCCTCAGCGAAATTGCCGTCAGCGTAAAGGGCGGAGGAAAGCTTCGCTCAGCTCCAAACTCCTCCAAGGTCGCACCCAAGGTGGCGCCCACGACCTGCCCCCAAGCCGCAGGTCGGACCCCTCAACTCATCTCTCTCTCTCTCTCTCTCTGGCTCTCGTTCGGGACCCCCACACTGGGCGAGATCTCCGTCAAGCCCACGATGCCAGCCGTGGCCGCACTAGCCGCCTCTCCTGCAGCGGGATCCGCTGACCGAGGACTCCTCGTGCCCGCCGAGATCGCTGAGAGCCGGGCGAGAGCTGCGGACTCCGGCCGATGCCGCCTGCAGCAAAAAGGGAACTCTGCAGGGAAAAGCAGCACACTTTTGCCGGGACCTGGGAGGTCTTCTTCCTGCAAACAAGAGTGCCAATTCAGCTTTCTTCCACCTGCGCTCCTCCGCTGAGCCCACGGCTTGGGCTCCGAAACCTCGAGAGGTGAAAAGAAGAAAAAGAAAAACCACAGCGCTGCACCCAAGCTCCCTGCAGGGAGGTTCAAGGAAGCCCGCCGCCCTCCAGGTCCATCCTCGCTGGCGGAAAGCGCCTGCGCCAAAAAAGCGCCCAGCCGGGGGCGCCGCTGGGCCGCTGGGCTCTGCTCTGGGCTCTGACTGCGTCCCGCGGCCTCCTTCTCTTTCTCTGGGGGAGCCATGGCGTGGCTGGCTTCTGCCCGTGCAGGGCGGCCCTTATTGGGCGCCACTTCCGTATCGCCTCGCAGAGCCAGCAAGGGACAAAAAAGCAGTTTGGCCCGAGTTTCGGAACAAACCAAGTCAGTTTCGGGGCAAAGGTTTCACAGGTTTCGGAGTCGGAAACCAGTAAACGGATCATTCGCAAGCCTTGAAGCGGACCTTTGACTTGCGACAACTGCGAGGACAGCAACTACGCAGACTGCACACAACGAGGACGATGACCGTCGTCCTAAACACATGCACGACCAACCAGCAACACGACCGCGATCGACGACGACCCACCATGGCGTGAGGAGGGGCTGGGTGTAAGAAACGCGATGAATCGTCATGGCCTGATGAGACGGCAGCGTTAAACGATGTGATCAATCGCTAACGCCTAATGAGGGACCTTGCTTAATGAATGTGATCAACCGCCATTGTGTGTTGAGGTGGACGTTTATGTGTGATCAACTGCGTTCGCCAAAAAGCAGGGCCGGTTTAGATTAAACGCTGTGGCCTCAGGAGGGGCCGGGTTCAGGCAACATTGGTCTCATAAGGCGGGGGAAAGAGGTGGGATCAGACTCCATCGTCAAATGGCGGGGAGAATTTGCCCACCCGCCATTCCGGTTGGCTTAAAGAGGAGATCGAGCGCCATCACTTAACACTGCAGATATTAAACGGAGGGTTTACGATATGCGATCAACCGCCAGCAGCTAATGAGGGGCCATTGCCGACGAGGGATCCGGTTAAGAAAACCAGCGCGGTGTAATCACAGGCCATCGCTTGATGAGGACGCAGGTCTCGAAATCTGTGACCCTCATGAGGGGCTGGCGGTGCGATCAAACGCTTTTGCCAATGACGAGCTGGCAAAAGAACTACCAGTGGCGAGTGGTGTGATCAACCGCCATCGTTTCATGAGCAGGAGTGTTTAAGAACTGCGATCAACTGCCTGCCCTTAACGAGGGCCAAATTTAGGACATGTGATTAAGCACCATGGCAGGGCAACTTGCCTTCGCCGTGTGGCGACTTGCCTTCACCATGTGTCTTCGTAAAGCCATAGTGAAGGCACGTCGTGAAGGCGATGGCCGCTTGCGTTCACCCTGTGTTCATGGCACTAAGGCGACGGCCGCTTGGCCTCGTCGTGTGGTTTCATGGAGGCAGCGGCCTGTTTCCTTCTCCGCATTGTTGTGTGCCAAAGCCATGGTGCAAGCCACCAAGACTTTTGGCACCAACTCCAGGGCAAGGGCAACGGCCGCTTGCCCCCACGGTACATCTTTGCCACCAGGTGAAAGGAACACCACCGCTTCATGGCCGTTCGATTGGTGGCCAAAACAAAGCGCGGCCTCCCTTCACCTTCTGGCAAAGACGGTGACAGGAGCCCGGCGCAATGGACATGCTGATACTCTGGCGGTTCTGGCCAATCGAAACAGCCCCCAAGCCCTTGTCACGGTTCATGAGGCGGCACTTCGTTACCACGACAAGACGAATCAAGTCATGCGGGCATTGCGCTAGATCTTCTTTGGTATAGCAGATGCTGGACAACACGACCGAGCGAGGCAGGGCCGTCGTGAAGTGATTGAAGTTGACTTCCAGGCCTTCCCAGCTGGTTCTCGTCCTAGGCTGCTTGATCTGGAGGATGCCCTCCCGCTCAACTGGAGGGCGAGAGTCACGCAGAGCAGCTCGGAATTTCCATGCAGCTTCGCCATCAAGGTGTGTGAGTACCTCTTTCTGCGGGATGCTGAGGCAACAGAAGCGCATGAGCTTTCCTGGCTTGAGCTGGTGTTCATGCTTCACAATACCGGGCTCGATCCGTATCCTGCTTGTGATCCCAACGGCAAGTGGAGAGATGTTAGCACTTTGGCTTTTTTCCCGCCGGCACGCACAGTTGCCGTGCGTTCAGGTCTGCTGCGTAAAGTCATGCGTCCACTTTTGCGAGTTCTGGGGCTCGATGGCCTCATGATCCAGGGGATTGATCTTTCGGATCTTGGTGCTAATTTTCGGCTGGATGGCGCTACTATCGGTGTTTCGGCCTCAGACTCGCTTCGTGCTCGCACCAGTTTGGGTCGATTTATACGGGGCAGGACCGCTCACAGCAAAGCAGTCCTAGCTAGACCCATCTGATGAGCGCTATTCACCTCGGGATGGATCGCCGCGAGCTGCACTGCGCTGCTGTGCACTCGCATCGTGGCAAGTGTGCGCTACATGTGGTAGTTGGTGTGGTTAACCGCCATCACTTCTTGATGAGGAGGCGGAGCTTAAATCGTGCGCCGTTTAATGAAAAAACGGGTTTACGAAAACTTATCAACCGCCATCGCTTAATCAGGGGGAAGGCCGTCGCGTAGTGAGGCGGCTGGCTTAAGAACATGTGATCAACCGCCATCGCCTCGTGGGGAAGTGGGTTTGGGGAGCAACCGCCGTCAGAAATCCGATCAAGAGCATCCGCCTAAGGACGGGCTCTCGACCAAGCCGCATCGCCTAGTGAGGTGCCGGTTTTTAAGATGATGAGCTGCCGCCAAAAAAGAGGAGCCGGTGTTGAGAATGTGCCAAAAATCGCCTTGCACGTTTGACACCTCGTGTAATTAAGGTTGTGCTGGCCAAACGCGGCTGCACACGGCGCACTCGGGGACACCGAGCCTGAACTTCGCGGCACGGGACCGAAACCGACCATGTCTTCATCCGCTGCCCTTGCCATGTTCACGAACTCCGCCCTGAGTTTCTCAGCGCAACCAACGAACTCACACCTTCCCACTGCAACACGACACAGTTCCCACAAGCTCCCAAGCTTTCGGAAGGGTCTGAGAAGAACGAAAGTTAAGCAGGATCCGCTGATCCAAGTGCAAGCTTTCGATGTGAAGGTTCGTGATGTGAAATGTGAGAGCCAAACGCGTCGGCGGTCGTGCAGCACGAAGATGTCACGGGAGAGGAGAGCGGAGAGAGCGGAGCGGACTTGGCCTCTCGAGGCCGCCGAGAAGAGCAGCTGCTGCTGCATCCGCATTTGGACGGAGCGGAGGATGGAGACGAAGGGGGTGACCTCGGCACTGCACACCAAGATGAGCACAGAGAGAGAGAGAGAGAGCTCTAGATGTTAAGTATACGTCTCTACATCGGCTCTGGCACAAAGGACGCTCCTTTAAGCAGCGCCGAGCCGAGGGGCGCCGATGCCGGCCCCGACCACCATGACGGTCCGGAACTCCCAGACGCGCTGGGCCGGGGCCCCGAAGGGCCCCTGCAGCCTCGGGAGGCGAGTCACGAAAACCCCGCTCTTGAGAAGCAACTCCGCCAGTGTCGCTCTGAGACGAAAAGGTCGCTGGCTGGAGCTCCACCGTGCCCGCAGGAGCTTTCTGGAACCAGGGGATGCTGAGAGCAATGAGCGACTGGGAGCCGGCCTCGCCTCGCCTGCGTCTGCATCAAGGCCTCGGAATCCTCGGAGTCCACCCGCGAACGGCGGCCAGAGTGCCCGGAATCGACCGCACCCTCCACCTCGGCTACAGCAAAAAACCGCAAAACGACAAAATCCTTTTGAAAGTGCGATCCACTGGGTGCCGAGCTCGGGGGAGGTCGAAGCTGACTTCCTGCGAGGAGCCCGTGCCCTGCCAAGCTGCAATCAGAGCGGAAATCCGGTCCCTAGGCCCTAGGTTGCAGCCGCGTCGTGCTAAAAAGGCTCTTTTTGGCGTTCACGGGGCTTCTTGTCACCGGCTCCGCCTTCAGGGTCGTCCGCGCCGTCGGCTGAGCCTTTCCGGCTCACAACGATAAGAAACGAGATCAGAGGTAGCTCTGCAAGAGAGGCCGAACGGTTTCTTGGCAGACCCCTGTGCCACCAACAGAAGTGCTGCTGAAGGCTGAACATTGAAAGCTGCTGAAGCTGTCACGCAAAGTTGTGCTTTTGTCAAGCTTGGGGGCCGAAATTGGGGTTTTGTTCTGGCTTGGACCGATTAAAGGAGCCTTTCTTGCAGTGGGTTTATGGGTGTGGCTTATTCCGATGTCTTGCGTCTCCTGCTTCTCCTCGAAGGGTTTCACATTGGCGAAGCGTCGCGCGACTTGGCTTCTCTGGTTGCTGCAGTTCCTAAACCAGTGCTGCCGACACGGGCAGACAGATGCAACAAAAACGGTGAACATGAAGCTTCGGCAAAGCTGCCACACGGCTGCTACACGGATACAAGACACCCAGATCCTTTCGTCCACGATATTGTTCCTGTGTCTCCCTTCCAGTACTGGAAGACTTAACTTGAATCCGTTGGTGGCAGGAAGTGCAACACCACTGCTCAATGTTTGCGTCCTTGGATTTGCTTGGCCCTTGCACTAGGCAGATATAGATCATTGGTCGGAAACCGACCAACAATAGCCGATATTTCATTGGTGGAAAATGCGGCCAAAGGGTAGAAGAGGGAGGACTAGGACCATCCCCGGGGAAGGAGAGGAAAAGTTCAAACCGGCTCGACAAACTGAAACGGATCAATGACTCAGAGGCCTCTGTCTGAGAAGGACTCAGAGAACTGCCTGGCCATCCAGGCAGTGATTTAGCACTGCTCCCGGAATCTGCAAGTACCCTTCTGTCATGTCGACCCAGCTTCTTTTCTTCTTATTTCAGGCCTCTTTGCGAGTCTGTAGCATGCTCTTTCGACAGCGCCAAGGTCACTCGCTTTCGTGACTCCTCAGTCTTTGGCCGCGCTTCGGCCGAAGCTTCCCCGCGCTTTTTGGGCCGGGTCATTCATGAGTTACTTAAGGCTCCCTTCACTGATTCACGTGGCTCCGCGACAGCCTCGACTCCAACTAAGATGGAGGTCGAGGAGTTCGAGTTCTTGACCGTACGATCTGGCTGCGGCGTCAGCTGGAGACGTCTTTGATTAAATGTGGCTTTCCCTTGCTTCCGGCCGCTTCGTGAGTGATGCGTGAAAGACCAAGCTTGCACTGAACGTTTCTTGTGTGGGTCGCTCGGGGCCTTTCACTGCACAGAGCTGAGACTGATTTCGAACGTTTCACGTCAAGTAGATGTGCGGCATGCTTCAGCCTTTGGCGTTATCGTCCGATTCCGATGCTTCGCCACTTTCGCGACTGTGCGATATAAATTAAAGTCCACTCATCTTGACGTTGTCCTTTCGCTTCAGCCGATCAGGATGACTGTGCAAGGATCTTGGGAAGCACTGTCTCCATGTTTTTTGTGACGATGAAATGCACCATGTAGCTTCAAAGCGGTGCTTTGTTGACTTAAGTCACAAAACCACCTTCGCCATTTCGATTTCACCCGTTGCCTCGGCTCGAATTCCCAATCTGTGCGGAAATATCCAGATCCTTCCGGGGGGAAACTCTTTCGTATCGGTTCTCCATGAGCTGCGATTGCACCTTCGACTTTTCGGTGAGCCCACGCTGCCAACTCAATCAACACGATTCCTTCCGTAGACTTCAATGTCTGGAGCAAGAACCCGCCGGCTTTAAACACTGGCGCCCACCCGACTGCACCATCCAGCACCATGCACCATCACGCAACTGTCAACGCGATTCAATTGCAGTGTGTCTTCATACACACTGCAGGGCAGTCAAGAGCGTGTCGAAACACAAATTGCGATGTTACCTTCCTCGTGGCGGCACCACAGGCGTGTTCCAGCAGCTTGGCAGCGTTCGGCATTCAGACATTGAGGCTTCGAAACACCCGCCAATAAGTTTGGACACATCCAGTCATGACTGTCACAACCAATCAACATACAGACCGCCAGAATTCAAGAACTGTCGATCTGTCGGAGACTGACTGTAAGCGCTGAGGAAGAGCAGCAGCTTGCATGCCAGGTGCGGACATCACTAGATTTCAGGCAGTTGGGCTTAAAGAGACGGTCTGATTCTCGTCTGAACTTTCCGTGAGGCGTTTCCCAAAACCGCTTCAATCACTTGGCTCTGGGGCAGCCAGTGCTGTAAAGTACGTCTAAGACGTTCGTCGAAACGTTCAGTCGCTTGGGCGGCAAATCGGATCAAGCAAACTTCCGAAGGCTGTTCGTTCGTTCACGGGGCGCAAGTACACAAGGACCTGTTCAACCACCAGGTCAACAAAAAGATGTCGGGGAAAAAAAGATGCACACCGAGAACGTGCGCGCGCGAAGAGAGGTCCGGGCCACATGCACACACATGCTGAGGCACACACACACAGAGAGAGACCTACTACCAAAAAGAGATGTCTAGAGCTAATTCCGCACCTTGCAACAGACCTTGCCGTTGGGGAGCTGGAGCCGCTCGTAGCAGACCTCCGTCCCGGGCGCCGGCTCCTTGGCCTCGCCGGATTGGGCGGGTACGAACACCTGCCTGCTGTCTGCTCTCTCTTCCCTTGGCTTCCAGCGAGGTCCGTGCCCCCGGCGGCTGCATGGGGCGCCTGCAGAAGATCTCACTCTCTGCTCTGGCTCTCTTCGCTCGTCGGAGCGGCCTCCGCGAGGAGGTGCCGGCGCAGGGCGGAGCACCAGTCCAGCTGCGGGCTGGCGCGGATGTGGAGCGTCAGCCGCCGCTCCTCTCAGCCGTGCGCGCACAGCTCGTGCGCCCTTTTTTCTGCGAGCAACTCGGTGACTCGGGGCTTAAGGCCTCGGGTGCCGAGGTCAGTGTGAAGGGATGCCTCGCAGCTGCAGCTGCAGAGAGAGTCAGCGCGGCCGTCCGGCCGTCACTGGGGCCCCGGGCCACTCGCCCTTCCAGTGGAGCATCACGTACTGCCCGGCCTCGCAAGGAAAAACCGGCCTCTCCGGTCGAGACTCGAGACGGTCCCGCAGCAGCGCAGCAGCGCAGGCCTGGTACTTGAAGCTCTCGGGGATCTCGAAGGTGAGGTGCATCACGTCGAAGAGGAGCAGCCGGGCCTGAGAGCCGCTTCATGAATCTCTCGAGAGCCCCTCCGAACGAGCTCACCTCTCTTTCCGCCACTTTCGCCACTTTCGGTCTCTTGGCTCCCGCGCGCTGCTGAGCACCGCCGGGTAGCGCTGGCGTTGCCAGAGCAGCAGCCGGTCCACGGCCACGAAGAGGAAGGGGAAGAACATCCAAACGACGAACCTCTACGCCGCTGGGCAGCGAGACCGCGAGCGAGACCGCGGGGGCCGCAGCACGTCGCGGTCGTATACGGCCCCTTTTTGGGGACCCGACCTGGAGTTGCCGTGGACCAGGAGCAGCAGATAAATCACTGGCCACAGGCTGTGGGCCTCAGAGTCAGAGCCATGCTGCATGCGCAGTCGGAGACTCGGAGACTTGCACTGGAAAGGAGAGTTCCAAAGGAGCACTGAGGTGGCGTTCTTTTGCGAGCACAAGGGGACTCTGCAGCCGGAGCAAACGCTGAGCCTGCTGAGCTACTTGCACCGCGATGAGCCCTGTTCGCGTGTGCTCCTACATCATGGGACATGGGGTGTTATCCCTTTGCAGACTGTCCAAGCTTCGCCACTGTCACTATGCCTCGAACGCAAGAAACCTAGATGACAATCGATTCCGCGATGCTCGTAAGTACTCTCAAGTCGACTGCGTGGCGTTCAACATTTCTTCTGGACGAAACGAATTCGGGGTCGGCATGTCGGCCCTGTCGGCATGCTGCGTCGTCAGACTCGGTCAAAGGCGCCAGAGTGCTCTCTCGCCCCGGCCGGCCGAAGCGAGCAAGGAAGGGCTTCGCGAGGACTGGTTCTTTAAGATCTCTGAAAGGTACCACAACGTACCACAACGAACCAGGCAGTCGCCTATGGGGTAGTTCTCGGTGCCGGACACGCTGGAAGAGCCGGAAGCCGCCGCAGCGGCGCGCCAGGCACTGCAGCGAGAGCTCAGTGCCCACTCTATACTCTGCTCCTATAGCTCCCCTATACCCTATACAGTGGCGCTTTCTGCAGCTGCTCTTTACTCAGTTCCGCAAGCGGAGAGCTTCAGCATCTTCAGCCCTGGACGCAGGTGGCCCGCCGGACCGACGGCAGTGCAGTGACCTCCGCGGTGTCTGGGTGTCTGCTCAGCTCACGAAGATCTCCGAAGATCGGAACTGGGGGGGGGGAAGAAGGCTGGTTGTTGGGGTGCCCGCATAGAGGATGCACATCAGGGCAGAGATGAAGATGCCTCGGTGCCCACAGAGCAGGGACCCTCCAGGACGCTTCAAGGGTACAGCAAACGCAAACAGGGCCTGTGAAGTTGGAGCGCGAGAGCAGCAGCTCCACCTGAGAGTGTCCCCGCTCCCTTCCCCTCAGGCTCTACAAGGCTCTGCGGGGCCCTCGCAACGGAGCTGCCGGAAAGGCGCTCCTTGCGAGCCGGAAAGGCGCCCCCCCCCCNNAAAAAAAAAAAAAAAAAAAAAATCGCTGCTCTGCACGCTCTTCTCTCGTCTCCTCCTCGGAGAGGCGCCAGGCTTCCAAGGGGTCCGACCTCGAGACCGAGAGGAGAGAGGGGTCCGAGCAGGAGCGCTCGCTCGGGCTCCGCACTGCAACACCGGCGACCCTGCGATGTGAGCGATGTGGATCACGTGCGACCCAACCTGCAAAGTGGTGGCGTGTCGCCGTCGGCCGCCCCGCCGCCCGGGGCCCGGACGTGGATGCAGCTGTTCACCGCGATGAGCGTCGCGACGGCGATGTGGAAGGAGATGGGGTCGTCCAGAGGCATCCACCTCAGAAGAGAGCGGAGGGTCCGCAGCTCCTTCAGCGGCTTCTGCCCTTTGGGACTCCCGGCTCCCGTGCCTTGCCTCCTTTGCCACGTAAAGCCTCCCGACATGAAACAGCGCAACTCTCCCCGGATCCCAGGCGTCTTCTCTCTAACTAAAAGCTTGGGAACTTTCAGTCTACATCCACGCAGCGCTGCCTGCGGGTTATTAGCCTCTTGAACGCGCACGACACAGAGAGCCCTCTCTCAAGAATTCAACGCGGAAGTATTGAAAGTTCCCCTGGCCGTCTGCAAGCTCTTGAGGGTGGGCAGCAAGAGCAGGGCCAGGTCCAGGTCCAGCCTGACTTGACGGTGACTTGCACTTACGTCTCAATCAGATCCTTCATGCCCATCTACAGTACTCCGTCCTTGCTAGGCCTTAGGCCCCATATGGCTGCGTTTTGCCCTTCACCCCGGCAGCACCGTCACTTGTGCCCACGTGGTCCCTGGTCACTTGTGCCCACATCCGCCCCATAATGAGAAGGGGGGGAGGGAGGGGGAAGGGGGGGGCATGATAACGA
>CAJNDV010030863.1:82654-102471 GCA_905221635.1 Symbiodinium sp. CCMP2456 | reverse complement strand
ACATATATACATATATACATATATACATATATACATATATACATATATACATATATACATATCTACATATATACATATATACATATATACATATATACATATATACATGTACACATATATACATATATACACCTACATACATATATACATTCTTACATACACATATACATTTACACACAATGTATATACGTATATATATTTGTAAAAAATTTGTGTGTATATATACGTATATACGTATATATGTGTATAATATGCTTGACTAGAACCATGCATTGGGCCTGTTCAACAACCAGAATCGGCAGGTGCCGCCCTACCACCCGGGGCCATGTTTGTAAGGTCTCACGCAAACGCGAACTGATGATGATAGACCAAAATGGGGTTGGGCCACTTGGCACCCTCAATCTAAGTGCTGTACCCCATGAATTAGCAATGTTCCTTAATTCTTGAAGCAATGTCATTTCAAGGGATGGGGGAGTGTCTGGTGCTGCGGTCAGCTGAGGTCAGCTTTCACGAGGGCAAGGCAGTCTCAAGGCCGTCTCCCAGCAACCAGGCGGTGCAGCCTGGCAACCACATGGGATATTAATATAACATTAAAAAAAAGCTGCTTCAATGCTAGCTGGCCTAGTGGGGCAACAAGCTGTTTCGTTGCTCAACTTGCAGTTGTCGCACAATGTTGAACACGTGCATGTGCAAACCTGCATCGTGCCAGCGGGAGTCCCAAAATCAGTTCATCTCCGCACCGTCGCTCATGAAGTGTCTCACTTCATCCAATCATGAAAACAATTGGGCCAAACGTCTCAGGACCTGACTTGCTGGAAGCAGAATGATATTCTGTACGCAGGGGCTGCTACACATGCAAACGTGTATACAGAAGACTCGTGACAGGAGTTCTGACAATGCAGTCAAAAACATGCTAGGAGCAACATTACATGAGAAAGCTCAACAGATAATAACTATACATGTGCCACGCGCGGTTCTTTCCTCAACGGGTGTTGAAAAACTCTGCTCACCACTCAAGCGTCGCCTCCTCCACAGGTGCAGGCGCTGGCGGTGCGGGCACACCGTCCTCGACAGGCATAAGCACTTGAGGGGCAGACGAAAGCTGGCAGGGGATGAGCAGGGTGGAGGCATGGCGGATCGCACCGATTCTCGCTTGCAAGGAGCACCAGAGTCATGACAAAAACGGTTGGGCAAGCCAAACCGTACTGAAGCGTCCGCAGCGCTGAAAAAAGAGACATAAAGAACTCTCAACATCCCCATTGAGCCGCTGCCAAGCGGCATGTTTCAAAAACTGGCCGTTCCTATCTAACACAACTGAAAGACGTCATGACAAACACCTCCCTGCCCTTTCGAACCGCTGCTCCCATCACATGCGCTCTGAAGGAAAACCTCTGCTACTGCTACTACTAATCATAAATTATGATCATACTGCAAGTCATCGTCGTCGTCGTTGGCGCGGTGGCGGCGCTGGTTGTCATGAACCATGAATAATTGTAATGTATAGTAATGACAATTCGGGTCTTGCAGATGTTCGCGAGGTGTGTACAGCGTGTCGGGTCGGTGGCAAGAAGTGAGTGAGGCTAATTAGTGAGTCATGTTAGTCGGCGCAGCGAGTAGGGCAAGTCAGGTGAGTGAGGTCGGTGCATGAGCGAAGACAGTGAGCAAAGCGGGTGAGGTGCGTGAGGTGGGTGAGGCGGGCGAGCCAAACGAGAGAGTGATTGGGAGGTAAATGAGGCACATCAGGCGGGGAAAATGAGTGAGAACCGCGAGTGAGCGAGGTGAGTTCATGAGGTGTCTTCCGCAATGCCTCTACCTTGCGTTGTTCGGTTGTTTTGCTCTGGGCCAAAACAGCTCCAAGTGGGTAGCCGCGTATCAGCACGGACCTTCCCCCCCCTGCTAAAGTAGAAAAGACTCAAGCCTAGCTGTCACTATCTCTCGTGATAAACCCTACCACGCGGATGAAACAGATCCATCAATTATACAGGTCGGGCTATGACAGAGTGCGAAGACATGTTTTGGGGTATCAGTCACCGTCTGACGCCGCAGACCGCTGCTACTGTATGTTAAGTTACTATGCTGCATGCCGCGACATCCCCATGGCCTCCGGGAGGGGTGCCTCGGCGTTGGAAAATCACGGTAGCCCCGGCAAGAGGACATGCAGAATATAAAGAAGTTTGTGAATCCTCTCAAGTTTCTGGGCCAAAAAATGAAACGAAACTGCACGGATGCAAATTCCAGTCGGACTGAAATCTGATGTTGCGCCTTGCCCTGAGTCCTGAGGCCGCCACAAGGCCCGACTTTTTGCGCGGCTTGCCCTGTCAAACTCTGAGCGCGCCAGCTTTCCGATCGATTTACACTTGGCTCTGCACTGAACCTGTCTCTTTGGACGGTTGGACAAGTCAAGATAGAACCCATCTGGATAAGACACGGCACGTGCCGGATTTCCCCTGATCCCGTCCAGGCCTTGAAAAAGCAGCAGGGGTCTTTGCATGAACTGCAGCCCTGGCCAAGCGATGCATCTGCGCTCTATGACATGTCTGGACGCGCACTGCCCAGGCAAGACACCTCACCTCCGGCCTACACTTGCTTGGCTGCTTCTGTCCATCGCTTCAACTTCATTGACATGGTGCAAAATTTAAGAGATATAAGCACTTGATCCAACCGTCGGCTTGCCTCCGGCACGAGCAGGTCTTCCAGCTCCTGCGCTTCACAACTGGAATTTGGATGCTTCCTGTCCATGAACCCATCCTACTGACTGTTCCAACCCTGACAATATTGGTTTGGTCATCGCGCATGAAGTGGAGTACAACACATGCTTGGTTCTCTGTATGTCGACGCCGCAGGCTTGCCAGATGCATGAGGAAGTATGATGCACTCCTGCGAAGGGAAGATGCGCCAGCCTAGCAACCAGTCCGTGGCTGCGATGGCCTAGGTGCAATTCCACCTCTAGGGGAACTGTCTGGCTGCGCCGTCACCTAGTGTGTCAGGGCATGTGGCTCATGTGGTCAGCTCAGGAACTGCTGCTGTGTGTCGTGTAATTACCTTGCAACTTTTGGGCAAAGCTTGAGCTCAGCAAGGAATGCGATTGCATTGAGCAGCTCCGCAACGTGAAAGTCACCATAGCTAACGCTCGTAGCATACGTACACAAACTCGCACAAAATTACTCAAAATTTACTCGCATGCGGCTAATTTTTGGGGAGTGCATTTACTCACATGCGAGTAAACTTTGGGGAGTGGCTCTACTGGCCAGATTTACTTGCAAAAATTTTGGCGAATAAATTAGGCCAGCAATTTTTGGGAGTATTTTTTGGGGAGTATATGTTGGGCGAAAATTTAGCCGAAAACACGAACAATTGGAGTTAAAAAACATTGTATATATATATATACATACATATATGTGCATACGTATACGTATGCGTATACGTACACGTATACGTATATATATATATATACACACACACACGCATCTATATGTGTATATATATATATCACTGCGGGCAGCCGCTGGAGCTTCGGAACACGAACAAACAAACATGCACATATATATATATATATACATACACACACACACACAACCGGGTTTACAAAAGACTTCCCAAAAGAGACATATGTCATATTATGTTTTCCTTGAGATCTCCCATAAGCTCGTTCAAGATCTTTTTGATCCGGCCATGGCGTCTGAGCGCCCGTTGCCTGGTTTCGGTTACCAGCTTCCCGTTGCGCACGTCTGGTTGCCGAGACGCCTTTTGCTCTACACTTTCGTGCTGGGCTTATAACAAGAACCAAACAAAACCAACCGAGACATCTGCAACGGATATCGCCAACCCGCCGTAACGGAAACCAAGAACGTGCAACGGATACCGACAGAACTTGGCGAATCCAGTCCCCCACTGTAACAGGAAACCAAAAGCCCGTACCGCAACGGGAAACCAAGAAACTGAAACAGAAACCGCGGAAAGGCATCTGTAACGGGAAACATGACTTTTGCAGTGGATTGAATATATGCCCCTCCTCACAGCAACTGACTCCCTAATTCGCAAATCACGTTTGTAGCGCCAACAGCTTGGCATGGGCCGCTTGAGGGCTTGAGAGGTTGAGGGTTTGTTTTGGACTAAGGGTTGTTAAGGTTTAAGGTGTAGGGGTAGCTGGTCTGCTCTTAATAGGCGCAAGCCTAGCGGCAGAGTTCCGCTGTGCTACAAGCCAGACCTAGAGCCTCATTGAGCAAGAACGGGAGGCGCGCACAAACTTCGAGAAGATCCCCACCAAAGCAATTCTATGCAAGATTCGTACATTTGTCTCTCTTCCCGCCTCAGTCAACCACGGGAGTCTTGCAACAGGAGAAGATTTGGAAGCATCAAGGAGCGCCTGGCCGTGCACCAAGTGACAGCTGAAGGACAACAGCACAAAACAGCCCTTAGTTCCTTACAAGGCCTCCCAAAGCTCATAAGCTTCTGCGCGCTGCCTCTCGGCCTCATGCGATGTACAGTGCTCCAAACAGAATTGAATAAGAATTGAATAAGAGTCAACAAACTCAGAAGCCGCCGCCTCGCGGTGGATTCTTCGGGTGATGTTCGGTAGGTCTTCTTCAGCGAAGAGCCGGCTCTGAGCCACAAGCAAATAACTTCACGCGAACGAATGCTCACAAGACTACAACAACATGTATGCACGGAGCTTCCTGCCTGCTCCTGCTGAGTCAGCCCGGATGCTGTGTAGCGGTAGTCCGCGGGATGAGGGAGCCAGCGGAAAGCATACCAGACGTATTGGACTTCAGTCATGCTTCAAAGCGGAAGCGGAAACGAAGATGATCAGCGTCCTAAAGCAAGTGCGAGTACTTGCAGTCTCGAGCCAACGAGCCCAGGATTTGCTATGGTGCCAACATAGACCAACAAAAACCATGGGCAAGGATGCAGGCATTGCAGTCTCATTTCAGGAAGTGTCCACATGGCCAAGAAGCTGAAAGTTGGATCCCTGGCTCGACTAAGGTTACGTCACCACGTGACATCATTGCGATCTGTACAAACGCAGTGATGCTTGAAGAATCAAGGACATCTCATGTCCCTAAGTGCCAGTCTAGCCACTAGTCCCTCACTTCCAGGGTGCATGTGAACAAAAACCCGCGCAAGACCGCAAGACCACGCTTTCTTGTTTTCGCACTTGCCCCCACCCTGGCTCCACTTCTGAAGACTTTGCGGCTGTCGGGATCCACGTGGCAGCCTCTGCACCTCCCGCCGCCTCACACGAAAGGCGAATAATCCATTTCTGGCCTTGACCCCGCAGCATACTCCAGCATGATACTACATCGACGTTGCAACCGCATCCACGTCCCCCCTCCCCCTTCCCCACTCCGTTGTGCCACGTCCAGTCTACAAGACGATCTCTGGGTGTACAGAAGCGAAAAAACAGGCTTGCCCAACGGTTGGAAGATCATCCATCTATCTTACACGCCTCATACCTCTGGCCTCCTCGCCCTTCCCCAACCCCAACCAAAAAAAAAGAGGAAACAAAAAAAAGGCAACCACGCCAGCAGCACTAGAAATCCTAGTTGGTCCTACGAGTAGCTTGTTCTCGGTTTGGGGTGGCCGGCTGCATCTGCCCAACTTACAGTCGACTCTTCGTCTTCATTCAGAAACTCTCCTTCCATGTGCAGAACACTTCCTACACAGCGCTGGGACCCTTAATCCAATTGAATCCTGAACAACACTTGCCAACTGCACAACCTCCAACCAAATCATTCAAATCCCAGCTCTGCTGAAGCTCTGGGGCTCTAAGATCTAGTGCGACTCTCTCACCTTAGCACATTCGAAAGACCCAAGCTGGCTCACGGAGCTCATGTTTCAGCCATGCTGCATGCATTCCTGTCATCTGATCTGAACGGCGCGAAGCAGGTTCTACCTTGGCCTGCGCCTTGAGAAACACATGCCTCCCTTAAGTTCCCTGGCCCTCCCTCCTTCGTGGACTTGCTCTGTCCCTTACGTGTGCCCACCCCCGCGCACGCGCACTCGGTGCTTTTTGCTCCGGCTCCGCTGGGCGACTGGAGGCCGAGAGTCTCTCAGAGTTCGTCCTGGCGGCGGCCCACAACATGTCGCCACTCGACGACCGCGCCCCCCCCAAAGCGCCTTGGGGTGTCGGAGGGCGGCAGCCTCCGCCTGTTCCTCCAAGCAGGCGCCCGCATGCCGGACCAGGGCCTCCGAGGGAGAGGGCATGCGCAGGAGGGCGAGCAGCCGCGAGAGCAGGTCTGCTCAGGACATACATGCAGAAAGGAGGCCGGCTCTGCCTGGTAGGTGCAGCGCGAGGGCTCACTGACCTCCACGACCTGCAGGACAACGGGCAACAGCGCTCTCCACATAATATGTACAGCGCTGTATACATATGTGGCCCCCCTCGGCCCCCCTCTGCTCTGCGGCTCTGCAGGACAGCGGAGAGCGCGCCTCTTCGGCGCCGCACTCGAAGACCACCTTCAGACTCCGAGCGGGGCCTCCGTAGCCTCGGGACGGCTCTGCGGCTTCAGTTGCTCTAGAAGTGGTACCTTACAGGTCCAAGTCCAAGCGGCACATGTCCCCATCTTTGAAGAGGGCCTCCGAGGAGGAAGTGAAGCCTCGACTCGCCGCAGCAAAATCGGCCACGCGGAGAGCGCAGGTTTCGCGGAGAGCGCGCCCTCGCGCCGTATATATAGGGGCCCCCGGCCGCTCCAGGTGCCGAGGCGGGTGAAGGACTGCTTCGCATCCTTGAAGAAGCAAAGCTTGTAAGTGTACCTCACACAAAAAGGGGCGTGAAAGGGGGGGTTACCGGGGACAGCCTCCGAGAAGCTACGCATCGTTTCCCCGAACAAGACAGAGCTCCCACCTCATACCTATACTACATGCCCTACAGCGCGCAAGTGCCCGAACTAGCAAGCGGCGGAGAATTACAAAAAACGCACGCGGAGCGGACTCGATAAAAAGTTGACAAACAGAGGCCGCGGCTGGCCGCGGCTGGCCGTGGCTGGCCGCGGCTGCGGTTCGAGGAGACCGAGGTTTTCGAGAACACGGAGCTCTTGAGGACGGAACAGTCAGAACCCAGTCCTGCCACCAAGATGGGAAAGCGGGAAGAGTGGAAGGACGTGGAAATTTCCGATACGACGGGACGTAGAAGACCAACGGGTCTGTTCCGCCCGAACATGAAACTCGACTGGCTTAGATCCGCCACAGCAGCAGAAGACTAGACATGGTAGCAACATATCCCCTTCATTCAACGGACTCGGCGTGATGCAATCGTCGTGTCTGCGCCGACCGTGTCACGAGTGCATTCGTGAGCCGCGGCCCAGGGGGAGACAAGCTGCGAAGCCCTCTTCTGCATGTCAGATTACCCTGAAAAAGCGCCGAGCAAGACAGACACGCAAAGCATCCCTGCAGCCTTGCTTTGCTGTGCTGCGATGTGGGCTGCTGGGCTGCGCGACTGGGCCCAGGGCTCGGAGGTCTTGTGCTCCAGGCACTTGTCTCGCAGACTGGCAAAGCCCAACATCTCCTCCGTTGCAGCGTCTCAGAACGGGACGGGGGGTGGGGGATCATGTGGAAAGCTCGAAGCAGCCGTCCCTCGGGCCCGTCCTCGGGGAGTTCCTGCAGAGGCGTGAGACGTGAAACCCGCAATTGACAGCTTTTAACATAAAACCACGAAAGATCCGCTGTCTGCAAAGAGCCTCTGCTTTAAATCTTCGTTCTACGTCACTGCCATTGCTTCTTTATGTGGGCTGTACAGAGAATCCTTGTCTGCTACTCCTTGTCCCGGCTCATCACGACACATAAAGTCTCCACGGTCTCCATCAACTGCTTGATAATCTTGTCTGATGAGGTGCTTTTCATTTTGGCGAAGTGCAACTCGTTGTCCCAGAGACCTCACGCTTTTTCGGGTTTCGCAGGTTGTAACAGTACACACCATAAAAGCTGCCGAAACGCCCAACATGTCGGACCTCAGGCTGGCCCTGTTGCTTAGCCAGTTGCCCTGTGCTGAAATAACTTTTGCGGCACCGGGTGTTTTTTTGGAAGATAGAGAACGACAGACTGTAGATTGTAGCTCCCATTACAACAGAACCGTTTCCCGTGTCAGCACTTCTCCACTTGATTTCCCACAGCCAAAATGTTGAGGCTGACATACTGGAGGAAGGTTCCTGCTTGGGTGAGTGTGGAGAGATCACAAGGCTAAGGGGGGCACGTCTCAGGCCGGTATAGCGCCATTTAGCACTGCTGAAGCTCTGAAAAACCTCTCTCTCAGAGGGGAGACTGTTGAGCACATCTCCCCTCCTGCAGCTCCCGCTCCAGGCGCTCGCGCAAGGCCTGCGGGCTGCGACGGTGAAGGCAGTGGCAGAGCTGAGCTCGGCATCTGAAAGACTGGGAACTGCGGCTTGGCGCCTGCTCCGACTTCACCTGCGCCTCAAGCTCCTTCAGCTCTTTCCCTGCAGGGTCCTCCGACTCCGAGTCGCCTCCGGTCCGGGCGATTCGGACCTAGGCCTATAGAAGCCTTCTTCTCTTAAAAGGGCGCTTGCGGCCTGGCCTGAAGCCTTCTCCGGACTGGCCTCGGCAGACAGCGTGTTTCTTTCCGCTGAAGCCACCCGCTTGCGCGCCTCGACCTCCTCCCGCTTGGAAGGGGGCTCCTGCTCCTCTTCCGGCTCCTCCGGCTCTTCCTCCGGCTCCTCCGGCTCTCTCTGCTGCAGCCCGTCTGTCTCGGCGTCGCGGCCCTGCCTGCATGGCATCGGCTCCCTCCATCCACCTCTGCAGTGCGAGAAGAGGAGGCCGAGGGTGTCGGGAAACTTGCAAAAAAACACACCCCTTTTGTTGTGAGCTCGGGAGCAGTTCTTAAACAGGCCATGGCGGCTTGGCATACTCGGAGACCACCTTGCTAGTGGTGCTCGTGGAGCTCGCTCCTGCAGAGCTGACGCTTCAGCCAAGCGACGGACTGCCGACTGAGCGCCTTGCCTGCGTCGGCGCCCTTTGTCTGCGCCTGACAAAAAGGACAAAACATAATAGGCGTTTTTTCGGACTGCTTTTAAGCCGCCCCTGCGGTGTCGCGTCGCGTGCCTCCAGGGATGCGATTTTGGCCTCCGCGGGAGCAGTGACAGGAGCACGGCCCGGATCCCTGGTGTTCAGAATGGTCTCGATATATGAACCTGCAGGTATTTACTTTGGCGGTTTCCCGAGACATGTACAGTACCTTGCGAATAAGACAGCGAACACCAGAGTCACTAGTCACTAATTAGTAGAGGGCCCAGCAATAGTAGCTTCCAAGGTTAACACATCGAGACATGTACGCAATGATGTACCGATGTACCTGTCCAGTGTTGACAGTGAGATGGAGCACGGAGAGAGAGTGGTCTTCAGTCTTTAAGCTTCCGGAACAGCTCTCTGAGGCCAAGACTTCCAAGGATTTCACCTTCTCCCTCAGCCTGCGAAACAGCGAAGAGCCAAGCAGAGCCAAGCAGAGCCAAGCAGAGCCAAGCGTGGCCGCAGCCACTGAGCTCAGCCGAGCCAGAGTCAATGCCATCGGCGCCTTGGCAACTCGGTCTTGCACTCCTCCTGCAACTTCACGGCCTCGAGCTCCTCCTCGGATCCGCGACTCTCGCCGCGCTGCACCGGTCCGGGTCGAAGGTCCTTCCGCTTCCGCGCCTCGCCTAGGCGCAGCTCCAGCTCGGGCAGCTGCGCCAGCAGCCTCGCTCTCGCAGACTTCGCGGCCTCCCCTCACCCCAAGCCCGTCACCTGTCCAGATCCTCGCGCTTTTGGACAAGGCTCTGCTTCGCCTTAAGTAGGCAAAAAAAGGGTAGAGAAGCCGGCGCGTTTCCACAAGCAAGGCCCCTCCTCCGTGATGGTCTGATGCTTCACTTCCAGGCCAGCGCCTCAGAGATGGAAAAAGCCGGCGCCCACGTGTGCCCTCTGTGCTCTCTTTGTGTCTGGCGGAGGTCTTTCAACTTCCGCTCCCGCTCGGCTTGCAGGCGCTCACCTGCAGAGGCGAGTCGGCCCGCAAGGCCCGCAACCGCAAACACAAACAACACATTGACATGAGGGCCGAAGCCGGAGGGCTCTCGGCTCTTTCGCTCTCTCGCCTTCTTCTCGGCAAGTGTTCGGACCTCAAAAGGGCAAATTGCTGAAAGGGGCTCTTGATCCGGCTTGGGGCCCCGGACATCGAGTACTGCGCGAGGCTTCCTGGCAAAGACAAAGACAAAGAAAGAGGAGACTCTCCGATCACCGCATTGCACGGCCGCTCCTCATCAGAGCCGTCGCAGCAGTCACAGATTCCATCCCCGACCCTGGACACGTAGACCTCGCCGTGCAAATAACGCTTCGGACTGACAGGGCTGACAGGGCCCTCAGTTTGGCCCTCTCTGTAGGGGCCAACACCAGCCGCGCTGCGCTGCCTGCATTGCTGCAATGGAAGAGAGCCTGTCGCAGAAGGCACGCACGCAGTGCTTGTTACAGTGTTGTTCTGGCCCAAACAAGTGCCTCAGAGGCACCAGCGCAGGCTCCAGTTCCTGCGCTGCGGAACGAAGCTGAACCAAGGCCGGCAAGGCGCCGCTCCGCGCCTGGCTCATCTGATCCGTCTGGGCAGTCGCAAAAATCGTCGTTTACCTCTGCGATTTGCACCTGCAAGCAGACGACAAGAAGAGGACAAGACGAGTTCTGTCCGGTTCTTTGAATCTCCGACTCCGACGACCGAGCCGCCCAAGAGGGGCGTACATGGAAACGATGAGAGGGTGTGTGCCGCTCTCTTATCTTCAATTCCTTGACACCAGAAACGTCCGCATCGCGATTGCGCGCCGCAGGACCCCTGGCCCAGGTGGCTACACGAAGAGGTGTTCGCGAGGGGTTCAGAAAGGGTCCCTGTCCAGTGCGTTGGCAGGCTCGCAGGGTGGTCCAAGAGGGGCCTCGTCACATCAATAACACAACAGGAAGAGACATGGTAAATATAATACTTCT
Source organism: Symbiodinium sp. CCMP2456 (assembly GCA_905221635.1). Classification (NCBI taxonomy): domain Eukaryota; class Dinophyceae; order Suessiales; family Symbiodiniaceae; genus Symbiodinium; species Symbiodinium sp. CCMP2456. Next base: position 91,530 of record CAJNDV010030863.1, on the reverse strand, counting down.
TGTCCTGAACGAATAACAGGGACACCTTGAAAAGGAGGGCTTCTAAGGCAGGTTGCAGCCCCCCCCCCCGCCGCACCCCCCCACCCGCAGCTGCCCTGCCTCCGTGGTGGTGCTTCCGCACCGGAAGGTGGCTCCGCTGTATCGCCCTTGCAGATCTGGCGCCACGCCTCGAACCATCGCAAGGGCCGCTCGCCCAGCACCTTAGCGAAAGCCACAACTCCGCCGGAGCCATGCAGGGCTCTCCAAGTCCGATCCGATTCTCTCTGAAAGAGTGTGCCTTCCTGGGTTTCCGGGCTCAAGGCACCCAGCAGGCGCCACATCGCCGCCACCGTCCCGAAGAGAACCAAAACCTCCTGGCCCGCCAGCGAGAGAAGGTCCGCTGGCAAAGGCCGCCAGGAGAACGTGTCTGCTGTGTATTAGCGGCTCTTTGCGGCGTCTGACCACCAGGACTCTGGTTTAGTCTAGAGTCTACGCGGCTTGCTTCTTCTTCACCAGCACTTTTAACTGGGGCTCATGACATGGCTTTCTCTCAAGGCCTGTGAGCAACACGGCAAGCTCGAGTCCGTTCCCATACTCCTACACTGACGGAAACTATCTAAAAGCTTCGCTCCGCGGCACCTAGCACTGCTGGCCGTGCTGCAGCCTGGGGATGCCGTCGCAACGCGAAGAGTCTGCAGCTGAGGCTCTGCCCTTTTTCTGAAGCGAGATAGGGCATTATATGGCATTATCGGGTGTGGTGTGAGACAGCTGCATGTCGCGGAGTCGGAGTCGATCAGATCTGCCAGGTGCAGACAGCGCACTAGACAGCGCACTGATCTCTCTCGCTCCGTTCTCTCCGTGGGCCCGTGCTCTCCGTGGGCCTCGCGGCTCATGAGCGTGCTGAGGGTGATGTGGCCTTGCCTCTGCTGCGAGCCATCTCGTCGCGGATCCGCGGCCGCGACGACCCGTAGGCCCCAGACAGGAGGCCACGATCCGTGACGTAGACCACTCCATCGCTCTCGGCCTGATGCTGTAGTTGCCCCTACTCTTCTCGCGTGTTGTTCGTTGCGCACCCCCAATTTGCCAATCTTTTTTGCTCCAAGCAGCAACCTTCATCAAGAGGTACACCTCGCAACTCTCTGGCCGATCTGTCGACTACAAAAGCCTGGGCCTGAGGTCTCTCCCTGAGCTCTGAGGCTCCCCGCATCCTTGACGGTGCAATCCGGCGAGACGCGCACCGGGGAGCCCTCCACCAGGGCCTCGCTACCTCTGAGCGCGCGCGCGCGCGCGCAGAGCGCGCAGAACGCAGAAGCGGGCTGCGCTGCTGTGGCATCCGTGGCTGCGCTGGCGCGGCGCTCAGTCTGAGCTTTCGGGCCGTCTGGAGGTGCCTGGAACTGTGGATCCATGAGATCCTCACGGGCCACGCACAGTCTCTCACAATATACCTATTTTGAATGAAAAGTCTCAGTCCCGGACGATTTCCCGGTCGGGCGTCTCGCCTCTGGGATCGAGCATCGTCACCAGCCGCCTCGAGACTCGCGCAGGCGCAGGCGCAGGCGCAGCTCACCATTTTTGAGCCCAGCGGCTCGACGTTCTTCCGAGTCATGGTCCCCTCCAGCAGGCCCTGGGCGTCCAGCTTCCACGATCTAGAGCCGAAACTTTCATCAACTCTCCTCCTTTCCCCGTCAACACTTATGGCAGAGCCTATTTATCCAGGCCGTGCTGGAATCGACCTTCTTCTTTCGAGGCTTCAAGCTGTCTGAGCCCTGCTCCTTGTCAGAAACGTCCCAGGCCAGCGGCCGGACCTGCGACACGCAGCTAACGTCCCCCCACTGCCCTCTCCCGGTCCCCGCTTCCGGCTCTCGTCTCAGCTCCGATCGATGGGGAAGAAGTCGTGCTTCGTGCTGGTGAGCCTCGAACGGTCACGGCCGCCCGGAGTCACGGTACTGAAGCCCTGGCTGCCGCCAGAAGGCACGTGCAGCAGGTGCCGCAGCGTCAGCATCTGAGGCAAACCTCCGCTCGCTTTCAAAGAGCAAGGGTGCATGGGCTATAGCCCTGGCGAAGCTAGGGTGTCCTAGGCCGGCGGCATTCGCTCATGTCAGCGACGGTCATCACTTTCATAACGGGCTCGATGGCCTTGTCCTTTCGTTCCAATAAACCCGCGCGCGTTTGAGGCCGGGCCAGGCCGCCCCCCCCCCCCCCCCCCAACAAGCCCTGGCCCTAAAGCGCAGTCCGTGAAGGTGATGGCTGGGATGCCGCCCAGGTTCCGCGTCTGGCACAGTTCCCGCGACCACTCTCGCACACACACTCGCACACGCTCTCCCGCTGCTCAAAATCTCGTTCGAGCTCACCGCCAAGTTTGCATCGAAGAAGGGCAGGGACACCTGACATGCAGAGAGACGACAGTGACTGCGCAGGGCTTCTCTGAGGTCGGAGGTCGGCGGCGGGTCGGGGGGACGTGGACGTGCCTTGTTCGCCACGAAGATCGCGGTGAGCGCGGAGCTGCAGAGCGGCAGCACGGAGTTCGGCAAGGCCAAGACCTGCAAGCAGCCGCAGCGGCCGCCAAAGGCGAAGAGAGAGACCGCGGCTCCGACGCTCCGACGCAGCTCCTCCCGCCGCTCTCGCCTCGAAGACGGTGATGGCCATGGCGAAGGCTCGACAGACGGCCGCGCAGAAGGCGCTGGCACCGACGATGCCGCAGCCTCGAGACGACTCAGCGACGCACAGCGAGTCGCCACTTCGTACGGAGCTGGCAGCGAGTCCGAGTCCCCGGCGGGCCATGAAGGCGCCGCGCTGCAACTCCGAAGGGGGAAGGCCTCCGAGTCACGGTGGGCTGGGTTTTGGGGGCCGGGCCCGGGCCGGGCCGGGCCGGAGAGAGAGAGAGTGTGGGTGTCTCTTCTCCTTCAGTCTCCGAGGAAAGCGCCATCCTTGCTCAGAAGAAGATCGACGAACCAGTCCGGCCTAAGAGACGGAAGGAAGGGACGCCGAGATCCTCTCCCAGCGCAGCTGTGAAGCTCGTGAGCCGCTGACAGGAGCACGTGGGCGTAGACGCGTCCGAGCAGACCGCCGATGATCATCGTTGGGGCGACCACCTCGCGCGAGGAGCACATGAAAGCTGCTGAGGTCCGCGGTCGACCAGACTGGCCCGAGCCGTTGAAGGCTAGGCTCGCCGCTCCCGCGGGGATGGCCGAGGACAAGGCCTTAAGGGCAGGCGAGAGCTTGAGAGAGAGAGCGGGAGATGGGGGGAGCCATCGCTGCGGGCGGGGGAGCCGACTGTCGCTCTCAGCCCTGCGCGAGAATGGTCATGCACCACTTCATCAAAAAGCCTGAGCTGCTTCTCCGGTGTATCGGAGAGCATCGAATGATTAGCGGGTTACGTGATGGAGGCGCGCGAAGGCTCCTCCTCAAGCCTAAATTTTAAAGCTCCTTTTACAACCGAGGCACAGAGCGCCAGGGTCCCAGCCACGCCGGCCCAGGGGAGGACCTCGGCCGGCTAGGGAGCCCTCTGCGTTCTCGGAGCGGTTTCTGGTGACCCTGGGGCCGGCGCCCAGGCTTCGGGATCTTTCTGCATCAAAGTCTTGTCGAAGATCGTGGAGATCAACAGCGGCCTTAGCGGGTTCGCGTGGCAGCAGGCATTGCAGAAGGCATTGCACACTGAAGCGGCTACTAACGGCTTTCAGTCATCGAATTGAAGGGGGGGGCCCTCTTAGGCAGGAGCTGCGGCTTGCCTCCCAGCAGGGGCAGAGAGGACGCCAACACGGTGTTCAGGGCTGTGACCTCGCGACAATCTCTGGAACAGCGCGCGACACATGAGATCTCGCTTTAAGCTGGGGAACGCTGGCCACCAGCGCCAAGTCTCTCCACTTGCCTCCCAACCTCACTCTGCGACCGGCTCGCTCAGCGCGCGATGCTGGCTCATCCCCCTCTTTTGGGCTCCCGGCATCCGCAGGAAGCAGCGCTTCAGGCAGCCCGGGCCAGAGGGGCGGCCCTGGAGTGGGCAGCACTAAAGCGACCCAAGGCGCCCAAGGCGCGCCGGGGCGCCTAACTGCCTGGCCTGCCCAAGCAGCGGCTCTCCTTGGCCACTAGCGGCCTCGCAGCGGCTTCCATTTGCAACATGTCTGCTTGTTCTCTGGCTGCATTTTGGAAGACACTGCTCGCAAATGACCGAGCAAACCTGTGCCGTTGCACACACCTTGTGCCTTCTGTCTGGAAAGCATGCTTTCCAGCTTTCTACAAACGTTCAATTTCGAAAGAGGTGCCAATAAACCTGATAGGACCCACGAGCCCGAATGCAGACACGGGTCACGTACATTGCGAAGATTTATGGATACCACCAACATCATCATGTTTACTTGTGGTATCCATAGACTGTAAAGTAGAACACTGTTCTTTTCGTAGATGTGTTTTGTCGCTTTTTTCAGCAAAATCACTTACGAGTAGTTGTAACTTGTCTTGGCTCTGAACACAGCATCTCTTTGCAGAGGGTTGCAAAACAGGCATCTTAGTAAACAGGCATCTTAGTTGTAACTTTTTCGCTCGGATGTAGCTTTTCACCTTTTTCACTCCGAAGCGTTTCCCCCCTCGAAATTCACTCCTTTGTGTTTCCGTCTTGGGTATTCACTCCTTAAGGCTTTCGTTTTGGGTTGAACGTTCCTGCTGGATTCAGTGCTTAGGGTTTTCGTCTGCAGGAAAAGGTTCTTGCTGGATTCACTCCTTGGGGTTTTGTCTTTGGGAAAAGGTTCCTGCTGGATTCACTACTCAGGGTTTTCGTCTTGGGTATTCAGCGCTTAGGTTTTCGTCTTGGGTTCAAGCTTCCTGCTGGATTCACTCCTTAGGATTTTCGTCGTCGGTCAAAGATTCCTGCTGAATTCACTCTGTTGCTGGGACATGGACAGAGACATGTTCCGCATATGAAACCTTGCTTCAAACATGCCGGCGCACTTGGGGCGTTGGCTCAAGAACCCGAGCAGTATGAGGAGATGAAGTGTGAAAGATTGTGGGGTTGGATTGTGGGGTGGGATTGTGTACCAGCCTTGGGGCCCACATGGACTCGAACGAGTATTCTTATCTAGATGATGTGCCATTCTCTGTTCGTCGTAATCTTCGCACATCATTCTCTGTTCATCGTAATCTTCAACATCTCCAGTCCCCAACTCCATCTCATTTCTGTAGAGTATCGTGCATCAGGGAGTTTGATCGCTTGGAAGATGGCTTTCGCCTCTTCCACTGCGTCGTCCCTTCGGCAGTCTTCCCACCCCCCAATGGCCAACTGCATTGCACTGCGATCTCGGGGAGATCGGGGGCACGGGAGGGGGTGGGCGACCTCCAGGCCGCTCGAAGCTTTCTTACATCTTTCACAAGTGCTGAAAGTCTAAGGAGGCTTCCTTCATGTTGCCGGAGTGTCGTGTCATGTGCGTCTGGGCGGATCTCATGATTCGGACTTCTGAGGTAAACTGTGCGATTTCAAGATGCAGTTCTGTATGTCTTGCGCTGATGTCGGAAACATCCGCCTTAACTGGCTCCAAGCGTGCAAGAAGTCTGCCTTCTAGGGCTCCCACCCAAGGCGACGTATCAGTTAGGACCCCCCTCGCCCATTTTCGGCTATTATTGATAATTACCACCAGCCCCACCCCCAAATCACACAAGCTCTATCCCAACCCTAAAATACAATATAGGAATAATACCCGTATGTACTTAGGTAAAGTTTCTACGAAGCTCCATCACTCTACGCGTGGTGCCAATAGCCGAAAAGAGGCAAGGGGTTCCTTATAGAATTTGGTTCAGGGTTTAGGGTTCAGGGTTATAACTTTAATGTAGTTATATGTATAAATGCTTATGTATTTGTAATCCAGCTCCAGCCGCAGGACGAACTGTGCGAAGGCGGCCGCCGCCTGGGGGCTTCGAGCTGCAAAGCTGCGTCCCCCAAACCCTGCGCGCGATGCCAAGGCTGGGCTCCAGGCCGGAAGAGGACAAACTTCAGCAACACCACAACAAGCCGCAGAAGACTCCACACCAATCCCGGACCTGACCAGGCACCGTGCTTGATGCTCAGCTAGCAAGCAGCATCCACATGTTTTGCACATCCTGAGTTGGAGGCGGTAGCATGACGAAAAGCGCGCCACAGCTTCTTGTTTTTACGACGGCGCTGACGCCGCAACTCGAGGTAGAGTTGCACCGCCGCCGGGTCATTGAGGCAGAGGTGCCGCAGCCGCAGCCTCGGAAGCCAACGACATCCGAACAACAGCCTCCGCTCTATTTCTGCACCAAGCCCCCCAAAGTTGCGACTATCTAAAGCGCACCCGAGCAGAGCGCACCCGCTCACAATCGAACTAATGTCTACTCACAACGGTTGCATCACAGCTCGAAGCATGTCTAGTCCAGCGCATCACACTTGGGACTGACATGAATGCGACTCAATTAGGCCGGGGGCATGAGGCATTGCCGCTGCAGTGCCCACCTGCAAACAGCTGCAAGCATGCAATGCTGAGCCCTCCGAGATCGGCCTTGCAAAAGCATCGCCTCGGACCAATTAGGATCACCGCATTAAGCGAAAATAAGGTACCGACATGTACTTGACACGAGGCCAGGAGCCCAATTTGTTCTCCCAAACCTTCTGTAATGTTGTTTCCAAGCATACTTCTGCATCCGTTAAAGCAGCCAGCCTGTTCAGCGTCAGCTTCTGGTCCAACGTCCGATGCTTGCGGAGGCAGCTGGGTTTGTGCCTCACCTGCAGACGGATTCTACGGCTTCAGGCTTTATAGGGTCTAGGTTTGAGGGGTTTAGGGTCCCACTGCGTGGATGGTTGCATGGACGTCGCATGCAACACAACATGACACATACGAGCGCATCCTATTACAGACTAGTGTATCGCAGTTGAAGGTCGCGATTGACTAGTTGCACCTCGTACTACAACTAAACAATTGTGGACAGATTTTCGGAAGCTGGGCCGCGACTTCTCGATGCAGAAGCGGCTAGGCAAACTGTTCGATAGATATTGCGGGGCTGCCGGTTTCCAAGCCCATGCTCTTGGCCTTGAAGCCATGAAGATGCCGCAGCCGCAGCCTCGGAAGCCAACGACATCCGAACAACAGCCTCCGCTCTATTTCTGCACCAATGCGACTCAATTAGGCCGGGGGCATGAGGCATTGCCGCTGCAGTGCCCACCTGCAAACAGCTGCAAGCATGCAATGCTGAGCCCTCCGAGATCGGCCTTGCAAAAGCATCGCCTCGGACCGATTAGGATCACCGCATTAAGCGAAAATCAGGTACCGACATGTACTCGACACCGACAAAAAAACAGCGCGTCGTATCTGTATCTGTCTACATGCATTCCACGTGTCAAGGAGCTGCTTGCAGATCTTGACTAAGAGTGAATTGGAAGTGGACTTGCCAGCCTCGAACCGTAACTAGTAACGCGCGATCCCTTGCCTCTTCCAGCCCCAGCCAGGCCACTACATCCTGCAGGGTAAGCAGAAAGCCAGGGGCTGGGGAGAGTAGGAGTAAGACCATGACAAGGTCTCAAAGACCATGAAGAAGTTCATGTCTGCAACACATGTTGACTCTCAGCTGCAGTGGCAGGGGAATGTGACCTTTTGCTAGATGTCATAGGCCAGGTCAACCCCCCAAAGCATTTTTTCGTACTGGACTACTAAAATTACATTGTACTGTGGTATTCTTGAATATTTACACGCAAGACTATGAATGGATCGCGAGAGCAAAAAAAGTTCCTTCACGAAAACCACTTCAGATCTTGACACGCGCCAACAGGTTTGCAGCAGCATGTGGAGTTGCCCTGCCCTGAAGGCCCCGGAGGCGTCCTGAAGGTTGCTAGGCCCTCCCGGCAAACACCCTAGTTAAGCAAGAGGAGCTGAGGGCGTAGGCGTAGCCAACAACCCAAACAAGGAGTCGCAGGCGTTCTGGCTTCCAACCTAAACCCATACACGACTACGTCGTTGCGTGGCGCGCTGCGCCCCGCGGCCGTTAAGTCGAGGCTCGCCGCTTTAAGGTTAACCTAACTGCAAGCGAGGCAGGCGGGCTCGGGCTCTAGGAGATGAGGTCTTTACCAGAACGGGCGGATTTTTTGACGCCCTAGCCGCCATGAAGCTAAAAGGGTGGTTTTCGGCGATGCATCTCTAGGCTTAATGCTGCACTGTGCGACCTTTCGGCTGAGGGGCTGGCATCTTCAATGGAAGGTCCGATGACCGAAGCAAGACTTGCCCTGCTACGAGACAAAAAAACACGAGTACTAGGTTTCCATACTGAGAGACCACGTGACTTATCTTAGTTGCAGCAACTATGAAGTTTGCATGACTCATATATGACTCAGTGCGGATAAATACTGCAAATGTCAGGTCCTCCCACGGACGCCATGGCTTTGGTTGCCTGGCCGCTAGCACTTGCTCGATAGCCGGTCGCACATCGCCTTCTCCGATGGTCACTGCGGCGCCTGACAAAAAAAACATGTGGTGTTCTTCATACTATACTACAGCGTGCTGTACTGTAGTGCACTACAGTATGCTCTAGTAAACTATGATATGTCACAATGTATGTTTGCAGCTGTTACGCCGTACACAGAGTGGCCCATTTTCCTTGCGGCGGAAGTTTTTTGCAAAGGTGTCGCTCGAGACTTTCTTTTTTGCAAAGGTGTGGCTCACCCCTTTCTGGTCTTCCAATGCTGCAAATGCTGCAAGTTACAGCATTTGGTAGTAGTAGTAGTAGCAGCAGCAGTAGCAGTAGCAGAAGCAGAAGCAGAAGCAGAAGTAGAAGCAGTAGCAGTAGCAGTAGCAGTAGCAGTAGCAGTGCAGTAGGAGTAGGAGTAGTAGGAGTAGTAGTAGTAGTAGTAGTAGTAGTAGTAGTAGTAGGAGTAGGAGTAGCAGTGGGAGTAGCAGTAGCAGTAG
>CAJNDV010030863.1:30830-82554 GCA_905221635.1 Symbiodinium sp. CCMP2456 | reverse complement strand
TAGTAGTAGTAGTAGTAGTAGTAGTAGTAGTAGTAGTAGTAGTACTACCACTACTACTAGTACTACTACTACTACTACTACTACTACTACTACTACTAGTACTAATACTAGTACTAGTGAGTTACTAGTGAGTTACTAGTGCTTGTACTAGTAGCAGAAGCAGTAAAACACTAAGAAGAAGCCGATAACTCAGAGACCAAGAAGCCAGAAGGCATGAAGCCAAAAAGCCGGCAAGCCAAGAAACCAAAAGCCGGACAAGACAGGAGGACCACAGGACCAGAGCACCACGGGACCAGAGGACCACAGGACCAAGGGACCAGAGCCACACCAGGACCGAGCCACACCTTGGCAAAAAAGACGGACCCATTTTCCTTGAGAGTTCAAAAAGGGTTTTGCGGATAGGGAAGGTCAGGTTGGGGCCTAACCTAAAGAATCTACGACACAACCTCGGCTGTACACAGTGCTACGACAAGGTGGAATTCACAATACTATTATAATGTACGAATGTCCGGTACAAATGTGAAGCAGTGACGAGTTTTGGGGGCAAGGAACGGTCTTAAGGTAGAAAGCTTCTGCATGAGGCAGAAATGGCAAATCCGGTCGGTAAAGAAACTATCAAGATCACATAAGCTTTCATTGCTGTCGTCAGAGGTGCGCTATCCGCACCAGCAGCCGGACCTCTGGATGCACGGTCTGCCCACTGCTGAAGCGAAGCTTGCCAAACCTTCGGTCCATGCTCTGCCCGCAGCTTGTGGTATCAGATTTAGGGTTTAGGGTTTGGCGGTACAGAGTCTTCGGGTTCTGTTCCCAACCAAACTCATGCGGCGGAGAATCCAACCATACCAAAACACGCCAACCTTATCCTTGATCCTTGCAGTTGCTAGTGCCGGGGGTCTGGTGCAGTTTTCACATCAGATTAGCATAAGCCCTGAAGCCCTCGGTTTGGGGTTTCAGTTCTTTTTGGCACCACTTTTTCGATGGACACTGAGATATCGAAAAACGGTATGGCTCTTGATTGCCCTGGACAAAAAGCGACTTTGGCTTGGTGTTTGGAGTTTAGGGTTCGGGGGTTGGAAGCATCGCCCTAACAGCACCAAGAACTCAAGGCTTTTTGGGTCAAAAGCGTGGTCGGGGAGGTAGACATCAATAGCCAGAAACCGTTCAGCTCTGCCTTGAACAGAGAAAACCTTGATGAGCCGCGTAAGCGAATCCTAAATTCTACACCGACCCCGAAACCCCTAAACCCAAAGCCTTAAACCCCCGAAACCCTATACCCCCACCTGAACCACCAAAACCCTAAACTTTAAACCCCCTATTCCCTGAACCCGGGATTGGCCGTGTCTACATCTCGAGCATTGCGCCAGCCGTCCAACTTCTGCAGCTGCGCGAAGCCGTCCTCTCCGTCTTGCTACCAAGGTTCGGATAAGCGGTAATGGCTTTGGGGTCTGGGGGTGTGGAGCAACGGTTTAGGATGCGAGCCTTTTTGGAATTCCCTTCATAGGGTAAAACGGTTCTATGCATCCTGAAAGGGACGCGTTCCTGTTGCTATGGCTTCTTGAATTCACCACGATCACAAGTTTCCCCAAGTCAGGCAAGTCCACGGGTGCCAAAGAGCCTTAGGTGAAAAATTCAATGAACGCTTTCAAGCTCTTCCTGGAGTGCACAATGCAACCAACAAGCAAATGCTCAAACAGAGTTGCAATCAGCTTCCGGATGGAATCACTCGGTCAAGACTCTGTTGTGATCACTTGAGCCAAATGTGCAATAGTGGTCAGTGTGGGAGGCTGGGGTGGGGCCTCAGCACTGACAAATCAATCTCTAAAGGGGTCGGTACATCAGAACTGCAGGCCAGCCCCAGGAGACTGGTAAACTACAACTACTTCTCAACTCCATGGAGCTACCTTTCGTATACTGGGACAAGTGTGTTTGACCATGTGCAGTTTGCTGACCTGCAGAACTGCAGTGGCGTCCACGCTGATGCCTTGGCAATGCAGAGCATGCCACTTCGGTGAAGTAATATCCAACCGTTGCGCGGTGAGCTGATTGGAGGCTAGCCTGCGCCGGCTTTTCGCATCGTGATGCGGGCGGCCAATCTATTCCCCGGGATCCAAAGAAGGGACCCGGCTCCCTGCAGGCAAGGAGCCCTCTTCTTCATGAAATCTACACATTCGTCCGAAGTCCAGTCCGGGAACTCGAAGACGTGAGTAAGGCGACTCTTCAACTCCGGATTGCTGTCCAACATCTTGTTGATGTCCCGCGGATTTCCTGCGATGATGATCACAACTCCTTAGAAGCAGCAAAAATCCCATCTCCGGAATTCCATGTTCGGCTTCCACTATTCTAAAGCAATCCGGTCACCAAGCGAAGTACTTCTGACCAGGGGCCTGCGTACCTTGGATCCGACATCGCTGCAACCATAGCGGCACAGGCTTCCTGGCCAACAGCGCCCTTGCCAAGCTCGCCGGCCTCGTCAATGAAGAGCAGGCAGCCTTTTGCAGCCTCGCATAGACAACGAGATGTGGAACAAATGCACTGAAGCATAGCAATTCAAAAGAAAACACCGGCTACGCTCCAACATGATGCAACACTGGTGCCTGCTCCATCTGCTCCTCCACCATCTTCTTCGTTTGCCCGACGTACCCGCCAGTCAGGTTCAGGCCAGATGTTTCTCAGAGCGTGGGAAGCTTACACAAGAGTCTAAAGATGCGAAACAAGGGCGATGCGACAGCAAACCATGCAGTATTGCACTCTTGAAGCTATCTCATAAAGGCCAGCATGAGATTATGCCATCTTCTTCTGCGCTGTAGAATACTAGCCTCTATGCAACAACATGACAATATGTACACACATACTCAAGCACATACTGATTTTGTCGATGTCCCTGCTAAGTACACTACTACGAGCCCTGCTACAATCCCAGCTAGTTCTGTGATCTTCAACCCTAAACACTAAACTCTCTAACCAGCTCCTGCCTTGCAAGCGATCCGTTGCCAGGAGACGGAGCTGGAAAAGAGTCCTCGCCATCACCCGAGCCACGGCCGTTTTGCCGGTGCCAGGTGCACCGGTAAAGACAAAGTGGCCTGGGGTTTAGGGCTTTGGGTCCAGTGCAAAACAAGACTCTTGACTCTCATGAACCTGGAATATTGCATGCTGCATGAGCCATTCCAATCTGATGGAGGGCTTTCCGGATCCTTGAAACAAGATATTGAGCCCCTCGGACAGCCATTCGCCAGACATGTATACAAAAAGCGCACAATTAATTGAAAGTAGTAAATCAGGCTATACTATCGCAATAAGAATATGATATACTCTTTGGTGAAAATCAAAAAAAAACACCTAAAGTATCTTTGAAATAGTTCATCTTCTCCTGATGCCATTTACAGAAGTCAAATGTGTCTAGGTTTTCATACATTGTTTTCATTTCACTATGTAACTCAAATGTATAATCTTTTTTCTGAACATCATTTCGCACTATGTTATGAACTTCCTCATATTCTGGATATGTACATAATTTAGTAAACGGGCATATGTAACCATCAAGTAAATTCTTTAACTTACAACATTTGTCGCAACCATAGCAATCTACAATCTGATCTTTACAGATATCTAAGACATCGCATTTATCTAGTATTTTTTGTCTGTTCTTAACTCTGATACACTTATCGCAGTTATTAAAATAAATAAAATTGTGTATCTCATTATAAAACAGATATGTTTCATCATCATTTTCACTCTCAATTCCATATTCACTGTCACTCATTTCCACGATGTTATATAAGCCGTTGTTTCTTTAAGTCATTTTCCTCAGAAAATACTATTTTATCAAGATTTACTGGGTCACTGTTTGCTTGACAGACTTATCTAAACTTTACTGACACTATATGTTCTCTTGAAACAATTAGTGTGGCTTATCTACATTCATAATTATATTTTGATTCATATTATTATAGATGCTTATTTCCTTATTTGTCCAAATTCCGTTATCCTTCCATACCTGAAGTATTGTCTTAAATATTGATTTTTTCACATCTATGTCGTCTGTGATTGTCTTGATTGCTTCTCTTAAAATACAGATATTCACATACAGCGAATCCATACCACTGTGTTCGTTAAACTGTTCTCCTATTGCCTTAATTTTTTCAATATTATTAATGTTTTCATACAGTTCAATAATTCCGTCTTCATCTCTTAAAAAAAAATACTGTGCCAAAATATTTCAAATTTATTCTGAACTGTTTTCTCAATAGGTATTTGAATTCGCCATAAATTATATGCGACTTTCCTCCAAATTTTGCTTCCACGTCGTGGTAGTGAGTTTTCAGTTACAAATTGAACGATGTCTTGTGGTGTGGTTGTTCCTTCTAGTTGCCAGTTCATCGCGGTATTACTATAGTACGGTTTATTAGAAGAAATATATTCTTAAGATTTACTGGATCACGGTTTGTTTGACCGACTTATCCAAGCATTCAGAACAAGTCGCAATGCATTTAGTATAATAATAAGAATGCTTACCCACGCAATAGCAACGCTTAGAACAATCAATGTCTTTGACTTGCTTACAACGATAACACTTCCTAGTAACAACATTACCTGTTGCCGTATATGGATCAAAATCAACGGATATTTTTTGTACTCTTACTGGCATGATTACTGTTATAAACATTCTTTCATAATGGGATATTATGAAAATTGCACCGGTTCCTTAAGATTTAACCGGTTCCTTAAGATTTAACGAACCTAACTAATTACAAATTAATGTCATTTCCAAACTCTTCTGGTTTGCCTATGAACCTGTAGAACCTGCTGGGCACGCGGGGCATTGGCTCACTTCCTTCTTTTGGGGGATTGTTTATGCCAAGATGGCCTGTCATTATAAGCTAGTACCTAGATTTTAATCCACTATATGTAAATTATTCTTCAAAATAACTACATCTTTGTCTATCCTTTCAACTTCTGATTCTAGCTTCTCTATTTTGTCTTCTAGTTCCTCGGGTGTTACTTGTGATTGACCCCATCCAGTGTCATGTAATGCAACTGATGTCGTTTGATCTGCCTCATCAGTTCTAAAGATTTCATCAGGTGAGACACTCCGACCGCCAAATTTCAGGCTTCCTTTATCTACAACAGTGTTAGTTGTTACTTTATCGTTTTCCTTAACCGTCTTAGTCTCCTTATGATATAGCTGTCTCTTACAACGACAAGGGATACAATGAAAGCCACGGCGGTCAATATGGAAGCCCTTATTTTTATCATCGCTAAATTGGTTCTGATGTATCACTCATTTCTTAGATTCTTTTAAATACTCCAGAACTGCCTTAACCAATTCTAAAGAAGCGTTGCAACACCTTGTAAGCTTGGTGTGTCACGGGGCTTGGTTTCACGTGGTCACGGGGCTTAGTTTCACATAGTCACGTGGGTTGGTTTCACGTGGTCACGGGGCTTGGCTTCGCGTGGTCACGGGGCTTGGTTTCACGTGGCCACGGGGCTTGGTTTCACGAGTCCTTCTGAGCTCAGCTGTGCATGTGAACCTCTCCGCTACGAGAAGCCTCACTCAAGCGACGAGCTACTTCGGTGTCAATCTCTTCCTGCCTTTGCAAGAATTCAAGACGGGAGCGGAGATCACCAACAAACTTTGGGACATCATGCCGCCCATGGTCCAAGCAGTAGTTCTCGCCAAACTTGATCACGAAGGTGTGGTAGAGAGCATCGCGAGACTTCTGCAACTCCTCAATGTTGACCTCCACCTGCGCGAGAAGGTCAATGAAGCGCGGAGCGATCTGTCGGGCAAGACTCTCGGGGTGTGACGTCACAGAGTCTGAAATGCCCAGCAACTCCTCGCACTGAACCTTGGTGAAGCCATTGATTGCCGAAGTAACCGTCGTCACGTTGCCATTGCCCGACAAAGTCCGGCAAAGGGCGAAGGCATTCTGTGCGAAGGGTGTCGGGGAACTGGTGGGGATCGTGACCTTCTGCCGGATCTTGTTGAGCTTGTCGTCCTTCTGCTTCTGATTAGAAACGCCTCTGGTGCCACCCTTGAGCTGAATCGTCATATCATAGCCCACTTCGGAAACCCACTCATCGGCGACCCAACTGCCGTCCAACTTCTGCCCAAACGCCTGTAGGTAGAAGTCCTCGGTGGTGAGCAAGCGAGCGTCAGTGTCCTTCGCAAGGCGGGCGATGTAGAGGCAGATATTCTCCTTCACTTCGTCTGCTGTAGTGCCGCGAGCCACGCGAAACTCAAACAAGAAACGGTTGCCGGGTTCCCGGGTCCGAGCGACATAGGTGCCGACGCTACTGAAGAAGTCCGTGCTGCCTTGCAGGTACAAGTCCGAGAAAAATTCCGACAGTGAGCAGTCGCTTCCCGAACCGCTGCCCTCGGAAATGTCGTCCGCATCGTTCTCAACATGAGCTTCGTCGTTGACACGGGGCTTCTTTTCCACAAGAGCTTCGTCGTTGACGCGGGGCTCGTTCTCCACAAGGGTTGCGGTGTTGTCGCGGGCTCGTTCTCCACAGGCGCGTCGGGCAGGATGTAAGGGTTCAGGATGATGATGTTCACCACGTCGCCGTCGCGGATCCGGGCACCGTTGACTGTTCTGCTGTTTCCAAGGCGCACAGTGTTGTAGGCAATCTCCAAAGTCCAGTAGTTAGGGGCGAAGTCAAACTGCTCAACGATGGCGCGCTTCACAGGCGAGATTGTCATCCTCAGTTTCACTTGCATCTGCACCGACTCGCCAGAAGGGTGGAGTAGACGAATTGTCATGTCTGCATCCATCTTGAGACCCTTCAGGCGTCGCTTCAGATCCTTGGGCTCCATCTCACGATTGTGAACGTCTAGCTCAAGTTGCTGGATGGGCATTCGCTCCACCGCTTCCGCACTCGTAGCAACATCCGACATCGCGAGGCACTACAGGCTGGCACAACTGACTACACGCTTCTGCTGGGCAAAACTGACAAGCAACAAAATCACATCTCCTGCGATCTGCAACGATGCGCCATCTGACTGGAAGCACCAACACGCTGAACGAATGCAATTTTGTCACCACGTGTGAAGTGTTGTCACCAAGCGTTGCTGTCCTGACACTTGGCTTCTGTGCTGGAGCGTTTGTTGCTCCTAAGAGACCGGCGCTGTGCCTAAAAATCTACGAAAATATGTTACACCTCACACCATCCGACGAGGAAAACAAAAGTAGTTGTAGTTCAACGTCTCGTGATTCTGGTTGTAGTAATATTGAGCAGGATGGGCCATATCCTGTTCCACCGCTGCGCCATCTTGCCCTGCATCTTGTTGGGTGCACCCTTCGCCTTTTGAGTCGCGTGGTCGCGCGACTCTCTCGGATCACCCGTCTGAAGATAGCGGGTGTCATAGTCTTTCTCGGACATTGTTGGAAGCACGAGGAGTGTAATCTTGATATGAAAAGGCTTCTGGAATGAAGCAAAGTTTGCTCTTGGCTGGTGCATTGCGCCACTCACTGTCAGCAGATCTCGCGCAGACAAAGCAAGAAGAAACCCTAGCACTAAACACTAAACCTAAACCCAAAGCATAAGAGTATCCTGTTGGGATCTCACCGAAGCACTGCTGGAAGTCGTGGTAGCTCACGGCACGTGGCAAAGCGGAAGGGGAAACCCTTAACCCTAAACCCTGAACCAAATTCTATAAGGAACCCCTCGCCTATTTTCGGCTATTGGCACCACGCGTAGAGTGATGGAGTTTCGTAGAAACTTTACCTAGGTAGATACGGGCATTATTCCTAAGATTGTATTCTAGGGTTGGGACAGAGCTTGTGTGATATGGGGGTGGGGCTAATAGCGGAAAATAGGCGCGGGGGGTCCTAACTGTATCCGCCTCGTAAGACGCCGGGCGATCTCGACGAGGCCTTGGTGGTCCTGTCGTTGGCCCAGTGAAGACCTGTGCCGCCCTATGTTCATCCAACTTTGGGGGGGGGGGGGGTTTTCACTCCCAGAACTTTTTCTATCCCCTCCCCGAACAAGCAAACGTTCTAGGGCACTGGCATGGTGACATGGCGGGTCCAGCGAAACGGGCCCTGGATTGTGCTCTTCGACTCACCACGCCTTGGCGGGATCCGGAGTTCCTCAGGCCCCGGTACGGGTGGTTCCCAGCTGGTCCACCGCAGTGGCAGCATCATTTTTCTCAGAGTTAACTTCACCTTCTTCATCCACTTCGATGCCCCCCAGACTCCTGGCTATCAGGGGGGATTCATAATCCCTCCAAGATGGCATTATCGACACCCACTGCACTCCAGAGCTCCCAAAGGTTCAACCCCGGACCCAGCAGAGTGGCCTTAGATCATCCTTGTATCTCGCCCTTCAACCCCACCCAGTTTAAACGAGCGATGCGAGAAGGGTGGAGACCAAGGAGAGAGAGCAAGGGAGTGGAGAGAGCCTCAGCAAACCGACCTGAGCCGAAACGCTTGAGCAATGAGGGTTTAGGGTTCAGTGTCTAGGCTTACTAAGAGCATAAAGCCCGAAGAGCCTAAAAGCTAGTCCCGACAAGCCATAAGAGACCTATAATAAAAGCCTATAGCACCAGAGACATCAACCTGAGGCATAGAAGATTTACACCCAACCCCCAAGAGGAACGCACGCTTTTGCTTTCGTTATTTTAACTTGCCCTTTTTTGCGTGGTTTCCTTACCTTTGTCCACTTCAAAAAATGAAGGATATCAAGGAAAAACGGTGGAAAAAGAGCCAAATTTACAGAGTGAAAACACGCATCCGTTTTACTTCTTTGCTTTTCACCTTTAAGCCGGCCCTTGTTTCGTTCTCTTCAATTTCCCAGCGTTTTCGTTTGATTAATTCAATTATAATGAAGGGCAATGAGATGAAACGGAAGCGTGCATTCAATTGATAAAACAAAACACGGCTCTTTTGTCTGGTTCTTTTCGTGCTTCATTCCATTCCGATACAAAAGAACCAGACCAAAAGAGATAAAATGAACCCGTTTCCCATGAATGATGTGACCAGTGGACGAGAAGATTAATGGTGTGGTTCCGTTCCGTGGCTGTCATGTTTGTTAGCTTCTTTTTGGTGTTGTTTCGTGCTTCCTTTCATTCATTACAAACGAGCCGAGGACAAGAAGCACAAGACAGAACCGGAACAACTACGGAACCCAGATGTCGGCTCATTCCAAATTCTTCAGTTTCCACCACCCAAGCTGTTTTCAATTCACTTTAAAATCTCATACAGTCCGAAAAGAAAATACCTGCGGACCATCCCACGGTTGCCAGGCCATGACCTTACAAGCTTATGCATGCGTGTATGTCAGTGTATGTAGTACTTAGTTATGTCTTAGTACGTCCAAACACATGCATGCATTGTATGCACAAGCTGCAGCACTGACACCGACAACCGAACCCAGTCTTCTGTGACACATTGCATGCCAAGAAAACTGCATGGGCACGAAAAGCATTCATGCTTGAGTGGCTGTTCCAGAAGTACGAAGGTGTGCCAAGGTGACAGCATATTTTGGTAAGTACCTGGTCTGCCATGCTGCAAGACTCACTGGTACTCGATCGGAAGTCCTTAAACTCACAGTGCATGTGCAATGCAACACCTTAGCCACGTGCGCACCATGAAGTACTAGGAAGCTCGGCACAAGAACTCACAAAGTCAGGAGAGGATAGCTTCCAATGCCCTTGCTGCGAGGGACACATGGCTGGGCACACCGACTGCACACAGTACCAGGTGAGAGAAAACACACACACGCACAAAGGCACACACAAAGGCACACACAAGCACGACAACTGCGCTCACTCTGCACTTGTTGCTCCAACTGTCGGACTCCGAGTTCGTTACAATTCGCAACACGGGATGCCACACTGGGCACAGCTCCGGTTGGAAGACCCAGGTGGACGATAAACCGTGAAAGTTTACATGCGACAGTCTACAAGGAAGTTGGTCTTTGACACGCGATCGTCAAAATGGCATACTAGTGTCGAGTGTAAAACCTGGCGCAGTCCGAAAGAAACAGAGCATCTACAGGCATCGAACTTGCGACTACAAGAGGGAGCAGCAACAGGACAAGGACATCACCTGAAAGCACGCCCCATGGTCTCAGATCTTTGAAGGAATCCTAAGCGGGCGAGAATGCAAGAGCGAGGGGTCACACTGTGGGCAGATTCATTGGCAGCTTTCCCTCTACATGTGTACACCTTCATAGTGGATGCTTGAAATTCACAGATTTTGGTGAGGTGGCCTGAGGGCCACCCGCACCACCTGCCGCACGGCCTTATGTCTTGACCGAAACTACCCTCGCCATGTTCTGAAACTCCACCCTGAAACTAAGCACCTTCCTTTGGGAGAAGGAGCTTCAGCAGGATGATAGTGGCAGTTGGAGGGGTGCGGTGGATGCTGCCGGGAACGCAGAACCGCTTTAATGTTCCATGGCTTTCTGACCGCAGCCTTCTGTGAGAGAGTGTCAGGTTGCTGTCCCGCCTCGCCCCCCGAAGGGGTCAACGTCAGGTCAGCACACGCTATGACACTTCACAAACAAGCTGGGCAGAAACCATTTGGGGTGTTAAGGTAAAGCGTGCCGCCAAGTTTCAGTGTCTCGCCGCTCGGGCCACAAAGGGCGTGACCCCTGACCTAAGTAGCCTGAGACCTGGCACTTTGGCCTCTAGTGGCCTGTGCTCGACTCGGACATCCAGACGGAAAACAAACAAGTTACAACTAATTAACCCTGCTGCCATAGACAGCTGTCATCGCGTCTATCGAAATCAGTATCCTTATCACCCCAGGTGTATGTCGCGCCCCCGCGCGGCGAAAGGCGCGGAGAAAGCCATAGGATCGTCGCCCTCGGGAGTGCGTGAGACATTGGAGGATATCGGATAGCTGCGCATCATCCGCCACTGACCTCCCAGCAAGCACGGGCTTCTCCCCGGCACTGCAGCTGCAGAGCCCCACAACCCGCGATCCACCTCCCAGCTGAGGCGACACAGCGCGCGCGCGCGCGCGGCATCTTGTCAACTCCTGGCCCCCTGGAACCCCTACAGATATTCTCATCACGAGAACCCTTCTCTGCAAAGCGGGTCGGAGAGATGTCAGCGGTCTTAGTCTCTGGTCTGGCGGGCGGGTGCCTTCAAGGGCTCCCCTTCCCGCAGTCGCCAGCGCTTCAGAACGCCGGCCTCACCGACTTTGGGCGAGAAGTCAGAGCCCTCCTCCTTCCTAGCGCGCGGAGTCTTGCTGGGCGTGGGACGACGTAGGAGTGGGAGCGCACCTCATCTCACTGACCCAGCCAGAGCCGCAAGAGCTGCAGACGCAAGTAGCTGACCCAGAGGCCGCCAGCCAGGCCACAGAGCAGGCCTACAGCCAGAGGCCATGCTTAAGCCCGGCTAAACACTGCACCGTCACTGCACCTAGAAAAATGTCCACCGCCAAGCGCAGGAGCGGAAAGTCCGTGTCGGAGCCCTCGCCGGGCAGCACGTTGGAACCTCAGAGACCAAACCCCTCCCTAGGCTGCCACCAGGCGCCCAGGCGCCCACTGCTGCACTTGGGCCGGGCGACTTATCAGTGGCAGCAGGCTTGCGCTTCCGGTGGTCAAAGTCCTCAAGATCTGGCTGTTCTCTCACTCCTCTGCTCTGAGAGTCTCTGAGAGTCCCTGTGTCCTCTCCACGGCGTAGGTGATTGCGCCGACGATGCCTCGAGGAAGTCGCCACAACTCAGACAAGACACCAAGGCAGCTATTGCTCTGAGAGCTGAGGTCTCCCCGATTGGCACTGCAGGCTCAGCTCCTCCGGGGCCGGTGCCGGCCGTAAAGCAGCCCCAGTAAGCGAAGGCATCGTAGGTCTGCAGCGAGCAGAGAGAGGAGAAGCGACGACGCACCTGCTCTCGCCTGTGGCAGCATCAGCTCCAAGGAGAAGATCACGCCGCCGATGGGGGCGCTGAAGGAGGCCCCCACGCCCACGGCGCAGGCGGCCAGGAGGAGCTTCGACACGGCCGAGCCCACGCCGCTCCCTCCGGCTCCATGGGCCCCGTGGGAGCTCTGCACTCGCTTCCTGTGGCGATTTCGAATCTCTCAATTTAAGTCTGTAATCTTTTTTAAGTCCTTTTCGAACTAGAGAGACATTACTTCATGGCTGAGTGCTTTTGGGCGTCTCGAAGAAGGAGGGGTGGATCACCCGAGCGATGCAGGCCTTGCAAGGGAAGCGCTCCGCTTCTCAGAGACTCGCTTTACACGCACCACGCCCGTCTCTCCGAGAGACGGGCCGCCATGTGCACGTTGGGGCCTTCCTGCGGCAAGGCAATGCCGAAGGGGGTGCGTAAGCGCAGAGCGCGCTTAGCCGCGCCTTGCCAAGCGGGAGGCCGGCGCCCACTCCCAGGGACAAAGCCAAGGCTTTCGACACCAGCCTTATATGTAGCTTATAGTCCAGAGGCATTTAGGCCGTGTAGAACTCTGCCCTTGATTCTCACACGGGTCGGACAGGTCTTACGCCTGAAAGCCCTGGGTGCCACCAAGGCGCCCCGAACCTTAAAATCTCTTATAATATCTGCACGCGGCAGCGAGAGCAGGACCCTTTCTGAGAAGAGATCACGGCAGTGAACCACAGGCACAGCGCCACGACCCGCGAAAACAGTCAGATGCTTTTCTTCTAGACCCCATCCCCTACAGTAGGGCCCCCCTCCGGGCGAGAAGAAGAGTAAGTAAGGTGAACTGCCGCTTGTCTGAGTTGGTCGGGCACGCGAAAGGTGAGGAAGTTGAAGAGGACCTTCCCGAAGAGCATGGCCTGAGAGAGGGCCGGCCGCGAAGCCCTTGCTCCCTTAAGATTGAGCCATTGAGCCTTCATCTCCGGGAAGCCGCTGCCCTCCGCCTCCACCTCAGAGAGCGGCTCTGCGGCTCTGCTGCGGCTCTGCCCGGGGGCCGGGGGGCCCCGGGGGGCCCGGGCCGTCGGTCGGACGATGAGCCGCGCGAGGCAGGCCATGCCCACGTTGAAGCCCAAGGCCTTGAGCCTGCACGCTCGGAGCCACGAGGGCCACTCCACACTTGAGCTGGTCTATATTAGGGCCCGCCCCAGGGCCCGCGCGGCGCGCCGAGGGTCAGCGTGGAGCGCAGGAGCCCCGTGCCGTAGGTGAAGCGGTCGATGAGGAAAGACAAAGAGCTCGAGAGGATCTCGCAAGCGCTTGTGACGTCTCCCTCTCAGCGCCGACTCACCCCTGACAAGCTCACACATCAGCTCCCGGCTGCAGTGACGAAGAGTAGGATCCAGAATCGTCTGAGGATGTGCTTCTCCTCGAGAGCAGAGCAGTCCCGGCTCCGCTACTTAGCCGCTCGTTGCACCACCGCCTCGCCTCCTTCTGCAGGTCCTCGCAGCGCTGGTAGTGGGCATCGTCTTGGACCACGGCTGAAGTACCCTCCGACAGCGAACAGCCCAGCAGAGCACAGCACAGCACAGGAACAGGACAGATCTGCCTTTCGGAAGAGCCGTGCCATGCGGGAGAGCGGCGTCTTCGTGGTCGGCGACGCCTCCCATGGACCCGCTCGGGCGCGTAGGTGATGGCTCTGAGAGCGCAGCAGCGGCCGGGCATCGGACGGGGTTGAAGTCAGCCTGCGGTGGCCCCGCTTCAACATATACACGCTTCAACAGATCACAGCAGGCTCTCCCGTTCAGTGGACCTCGCCCGCCAGGCCTCCCGAGAGAACGGCGCATTTGCAAGTTGCTCTTGCAAGTGCTCTGAGTCTTCAAACGCACGAGGACTGTCGCCCTGACTTTCCAGTGTGGCTTTGCCGCCGTCACCATTATTGGCGACGTGCAAGACGAAATGCTTTAGTGGATCGGCTGCAACAGGACAGAGAAAACAGAAGCCTGAACTTTGGAGCCATGTCCTGACGATCTGGGAAGGGGCCGGGCCTTCGATTTGCGGCATCTTTTGCGGCTGTAGCCGGCCGCGGCCGGCCGCGGCCCGGCCGCTCCCCGCAATTCACCCCCCCTTTCGGGCCCCCTCGGCTCCGCCTCGAGCCTGAAAGAGAACACCCCAGCGCCCCAGCATGTGCAACAGCAAAAGCCCTGCGCTTGTCACGCTGCACCCATCGAGCTTGCCATGACAGCTTCGCCCCGAAACTTTCGTCTGCAGCCCTGGACCCCGTCAGGAAAAGGCCACGTTTGGCCCTTAAGTAAAGCGCTAGAAGCTGCAGCTGCCACAGCATCGGGTGCTCCGCAGAGAGGGAAACACAAGTCTGGCTTTGCAAGGCATCGGCTGCCCTTGGGCTGTCGGCTTTCAATGTGCGAGTGCGTGCAACTGCTGCTTTGAAAATGGGCCTTCCTACTGCTTCCGCTTTCTTGTGCCTGTCTCACTAAGAGGCAGGACTTACCGAGGCCCGGCCCCCATGCCGGGAGCTCTCGCCGAGGGTGAAACATGTGTGTACTGTGTTGAAAGGTGCTTCTCAGTTGTGATGCTTTTTGATGCCACCTCTCACGGCAACTCCCTGAGTGGTGGCGCCACCGGCTGCTGAATGGACGTCTGTGCACTTCTCCAGCGAGAACTCCTGAAGAGTTTCAAGCTTGCAAGGGCCCTCGTGACGGAAGACAATGGGAGACAAGTGTCGGAAACGTTGACAGAGCGCGAGACGTCAGCATTTGCTGTCATACTAACAAGAACGTTGTGCCCGCGTCCGTGTCCTCCTTCGGATGTTTCGACTCGAAGTGCATCTGCATGGACTTCCTCAGCGCAAGGGACAAGAAGGACAGCAAAAGGGGATGAGAAAGTGCTGGGTGACGGGCGGGTCTGGGGCGGACTGCATGCAGATGTTGCACTTGTACTTCGAGTGCCCCACCGACCCGCCCTGTCGATCCTGGCAGAGGAAGGAGCTGCATCGTCCGGCGCCCCGGCCGCGGCTCTCGACTGGCCTTGAAACCAGCAGCGCCGCCGCCGCGATTGCAGGTGGCGTCCTTCTCCTGCAGTTTCAAGGAGGAAAAGCCATGGGCTGCGTGCGCTCGCTCCCCCGTCGCCCTCCTCCCGTCCTTCTGAGCGAGCTCCTTGGCCGTGTGCTTCGTCGGCTTCGCTTTGCCGCCCATGTGGGGAGGGGAGCTGAGGGGGTGGGGGCCCTTCTCGCCGCGCCGCTGGGGTGACCCCGAGAGCTCGCTGGAGCCGTGAGAGCAGGAGAAAGAGCGGTCTGGATGTATGGAGAGAGACTCAGAGACTCGGAGACTCTTGAAAGCCGAAGACACTGTGACAGTGACTGCAATCTGGCGCTCTTTCGCCATTCTTTGCTGCGTTTTGGGCCTTTCAGGCTCCAATTGCGTCAGCGACGAAACTTCGAGGAGAAAGCGATGCTGGGCCTGACAGTCAGCGACTGCAAGCTGCGACCTGTGCTGCTCTGTGAAGCTCCGGCGCGCAGGCAGGCCAGGCAGGCCAGGCAGGCCAGGCAGGCCAGGTCTCTCTTTTTGCTCTTTTTGCGCGGCAGGGCGGAGGTTTCCCCGCGAAGATCGGAACAGGCTTGAAGGCAAGCTTAGAAACCACGGTCTCCCAAAGATCCCAAGGGTCCCCGGGCTTGGACACGCGGCTCTGGAAGAGAAGGCGGCCAAGTCGAGTCACTTTGAAGGAGCTTCGAAGCGACCTTGAGCGCCTCTGACTCGGCGAGGGATTTTGCCGGATCTCCGGATTGCCGCAAGGCTTCGGCAAACTCCGATGCATTTGCCAAGGAGCCTACCGCCCCTACCAGACTCCCCAGGCCCTTACTCTGCATGTTATAACTCAGGCTCAGCACCTCGTGGCCTTCCTTCATCTGCCCAAGCAAGTACTCCGAGCTGGTCTGGAGCTCCTCAGAGAGACGCGATCCCGCCTACACCGCCTGCACACCATCTCCTACAACCACACACTTCTCTCTCAGTCTCTTCTTCTTCTCTCTCTCTCTCTCTCTCTCTCTCTCTTTCGCCAGGGTTAGGGGCAAGAGGATTGCTCCCCTTACCCGCGCGCTAGTGCGCCCCCGACCGTTGTGGAGGGGGTGTCTATCTCTCTCCCTCCCTCTGTTGCCAAGGGACGTCCACCAAGCCCTTCTCCAGCGCATCGGCCCCAAACCACACTTCGCCCGTGGCCACTTCCTAGCGAACAAAGCGGCCCGAGAGCGCCCGCCCGCGCGCCGCGCCCGCCGCGCCCGCCACCCCCGCCCCCCCCGCAACGTCGGATCGCCTCAATGTTGAGACTCGGGCGGTTGCCTTTCACGAAGCTGGAGAACTGCCGATAGATGCGGTTCACATCCTGCAAACTAGCAGAGCCGCTCTCCGAACACCCGCCCGCCGCGGGTGGCGGCTCTCCTCCTCGGCTTTGGCCAGCGCCTCCTCGGTGGGTGCCTGGAAAGGGTCGATCGTCCTGAAAAAACCAGCGTGGTTGGCGTGACGACGCAGGGTCTGAAAAGATATATCGTATATATCTACAAAATCTATCAGAGTCGTCCTCTTCCACTTGCCGGCGGTGGTCTGGATCACTTTGAGCCCTTCCCGGTCCAAGCGCTCCACCGCATTTGGCACCCCTGCAATCCTGAGCTGAAACGGATTGCGCACTGGCCACAGGGCAAAAAACACCGGGGATCGGCCAAAAGGCACGCCGATGCTGCCCACGGCTGCAAAGGGCGAGCACCTCGGCTCTAAAAACTACTCACACTTCGGCCGAAGGAATCAGCCTCCAGCTGTGCGAAACCCAAGCGGCAGAATCCGATCAGCGCAGCAGGCCATCATGTAGCCGCCGCTGGCTGCCAGCTCATCCACGCAGCACACCAGCCGCACGCCCCGCTGCCGAAAGCGCCTCAAAGCTCAAAGCAGGCTCCCCAGCTCTCCTGAAACACACCGAACGAGCGCGAGCGCACGCGCTCCCCGCGCTCTGCTAGGAGCTGCCGGGCTGCAGGAGCTGTGCCGCCGCCAGGCCTCGGCTTAATTCCGACTCTAGAGCACAGCAGCACATCGGAATTAGAGGCACCCCTTTTCTGCTGTCGGAGCACCGTAGCCCGTGACCGTACCTAGCGGGGCTAAGAAGCACTCAGAAGCACAGAAGCCTTGTAAGTTGTATGCCGAAAGCTGTGGTTGTCTCAGCGCGGGCCTCCAGGCGACTTCAGCTTCAGCACCACCTGCGCTCTGAAAGATCGTTCTCTCTCGCTCTCCCTCCTCTCACTGCTGTGCGTGTGCGTGTGCGCCTCCTTCACGGGGTCGGTGCTTTCCAGGACCGCTGTGACCTCCTTGGCCAACAGCTCCACGCCGGCGGCCGTGGGATCCCCGTCGAAGGAGAGCACGTAGACCAAAGGTGTCTCTGATCCCGATCCCGCCGATCGCGCCTGGTCGATGAGCCAGGTGAGGTCCACGTTCTCAGACAGAACCTTCTTCAAGTTCTCGAACTTCGTGTCGGGCACAGCCTTCTTGATGTCAGAGATGAGCTCCTCTCACATCCCGACATCCCACCACGACCCACCCTGAGCTCCCTGCCCCCCCCCCCTTCACCCCACCCTCCCCCACTCCATTAGCTCCTCTTGAAGCCGGACTTGCTTGTCCAGGCTCGAAGTCACTTGAAACCGGCTGGACATGCCACCAAAGAAAGAGCTCTCGAAGAGGGAAGCGAGCCACTGGCCCCGAGCTTCACGAAACTCCTCCTGGCGCTCCGTCTCCGCGGTCATGTACTTCTCCACGGCCTTAAGGGCTCCCCCCTTTCAGCCGCCTTTCGTGCATCAGAATTCCGTGTTTTCAAAACACCTGAGATCTTGGCTTGTTCGACCTTCTGCCGTTCTGCTTGTGAGATGGGCACGTCATCCAGCGCCTGGGATTCGTGCTTCTCCCATGCCGATGGCTCTAACTCGGGCCTTTCCGCGGCAAGGCGGGAAGGGCTGCTCCAGTTCCAACATGCGCACGATCTGGACTGGCGAGAGACATGTTATCCACCCACTGCCAATCCCAATCGAAACTACTGGCGCTGACAAGACGAATTCAATTGAGTCGACTCCTGGACAAAGCCCAGCAGCATGTTGCCAGGTCTCTGCGAAGCGTCGGCGCCGTGTTTGCTCTCGCAGAGCGGCTCCGGCTGAGGGTCCTGGTTCCGAGCAAAGAACACTGCGAGTTTACCACATTCACGGGTACAGTAGCTGAACCCGAAGGGAACACTTTTCTTTAATGTCGATGACACGCATCGGACTGTCCATTGTTTTGCTCACTCTGTAGCGCGACCGAAACAAACATCGTCCGGAGTCTTAGCGATGGTAACCGGCTGGTCAGTTAAGCAGTGAAAGCCTTTAGGAACCCCCTACACTTACAGTTTTGTCTCTTTGGGCCAACGGTGCTGTCCGGTCACACTGTACATTCATGTGACTGATGCTTATTCCCGAATGCGCAGCAGAAGGGTTCTCGTTCGGAGGTTGGGGGTCTGGGGGTTAGGGAGTGGACGCGAAATCCGTGCGCAGCGCCCGCAAGCGTTCGCAAGCGTCCAGAAAGCGCCAGCAGTATGGGATTAAAACTCACCGTTCTGGAGGCGGCGAATGTGTGTTTTTGCTGGTAATCCCTTACTAACGCGGGAAATTGAAAGCGTCCGAAATCCGTCGCTAGTAGGGGATTAGCCATGAAAACGCATCGGCTCGGAGTCGGGAAATGTTGTGTTTTTGCTACTAATTCCCCTACTAGGGCTGGAAATTCAATGCTCGCATGGCAAGCGTCTGAAGGCGTCCGAAATCCATCGGCAGTAGGGGATTAGCCATGAAAACGCATCAGTTCGGAGTCGGGAAATGTTGTGTTCTTGCTACTAATTCCCCTACTAGGGCTGGAAATTCAATGCTCGCATGGCAAGCGTCTGAAGGCGTCCGAAATCCATCGGCAGTAGGGGATTAGCCATGAAAACGCATCGGCTCGGAGTCGGGAAATGTTGTGTTTTTGCTACTAATTCCCCTACTAGGGCTGGAAATTCAATGCTCGCATGGCAAGCGCTTGCGAATGTCCACTTTCCGCCGCTAGCAGGGGATTTGATGAAAGCAGACTGTGAGGCAAATGCGGGAATATGGAAGCCTGCGAGATTGCCGACATAACGCTGTTGAGGAAGTTAGGGATGGGCTCCAGTAACTTCCCAGCCCACGCCCTCCTACCTTAAGCGTTTTATCCCTGTACCCCACCCTACATTTTCCAAAATCCTTTTAAAAATCCTTCATTTTTGACCGTTCCACCTCCTCCGATTTCCCTATATAATCTTCCTAAAAATCCTCCCTAAGATCCCCAGCCCTAAAATCCAAAAAGACTATCATAATGTATCTTTACAAATATTTTTGTAAAGATAAATTCCTAAGAACTTCCTAATTATTAGTTATGCATATATTGCCAATAGTTTAAAACATTTTTTATTTCATTAAAATCTATTTGTTCTAATTTTTTTTGCTACAAACGTATCTGCCTCCTTGCTTTCTAATATCTAATTCAAATGTATAATTTTCAACCATCATCTTACGGCGATATTCATACATATCAATATCTTTTACATCCTTTTCATCATAGAATTTTAACATAGCATATTTAATTGGTATATAAGTTTTTGTTTGTATTTGTTTTAGCTCTCGTCCGTGGTTCCCTGCTTCTATGTTTAATCTGTTATAAAGTGTATTTACATCTTCTTCTTCAGAATTGTTATTATTATCATTTTTACTTAAGAACTCATTAATAATTTCTTCCTGTTCCTCATGACTAAATGCCATACTATTTAATATATATACATAATATTTCTTTACATACTTTCTAAAGATTTTTACATATGTTATAATTCGTCACATACAATTTGATTATCTCCTTCTGTAATGAAATTTGCTCATTTTTAAATATGTATCTTAATTTTCAAATTAAACCTCTTTTCAATGTCTTTTACTGCTTCTGATATTGTAGGTTTCGACCAAAGCAACCACCTGCTCCAAAAACCAGCAGTTTCGAAATCATTCCAATCTTGATTTCCACTTCCGTGACGACTTATGTAATTTTTCTTTCGCTCCTCGTCTTTATGAATGGTAAAATCACTGTATCCAACTGCTCCAAACGAACCAATTTTCTTACCGTTTATAACAGCGTCGTATTCTTACCTTTTTTATTTGACTTAGTGATTACAACCTCTGTCATATATACAGTTATTTTAGAAAATATATTCTGGAATGGGAATAAATATTTCAATAAAGGGAATAAATTTATTCAAATATTTAGAGACTTGATGAATATTTCTTACATTTTAAGAAGCATAGACGGTGTCGCGGTGCAACTTCTGTAAGTCTTTCAAATGGGCTTTTTTCAAAGCGGGGTCGCCCTTAGAACTTATCCAAGCGTTATAACTGCTTCTAAACTTTCTGTAAGTAGCTCCGGTTATTGCCTTTTTGTTGTTGGCGTCTTCAATTACTTCTCTTAGTTTTTGTATTCCTATTTTGCTTGGGATTATTAAAGGTTTCATGTTTTGTTCTTCTCTTGTTTCAGTGGCATCTGATCTGGCACTTTCTTTCAAATTCGTTTTCTTTGTTATTCTTCGTTTTGGAGCGGGTTTTGTTTTTTGTTCTTCTTCTTGTCGCTCTTCCGGTCTTGGTGGCGCGTTTCCGCTTCAACTTGATGATCCCCCTTGTTGAACATTGGGCGTTGGTGTTGGTCGTGCCTTTGGTTGCGGTGCTGGTAATGCTGGTTGCTGAACGGCTGGCGGTAAAGGTTGTTGCGTTGCTCCTACATTAGGCTGGTGCGGTTGTAGCATCATAGTAGGTGGTATTGTCCCTGCTTCCAGATCTATATTTGGTGTTGTGTATTGTCCCTGTCTGGCTGTTCCGCTAAAGTCTAACAACGGGCGGGGCTGTGGCAAAATTCGCCTCATCACCATATCCCCTACTCCGCTTATAACCGGTTCGGCGACGCCCCTGACTGCCGCGGTTGTTAGATCCTGTCCGGACGCTACACCGGTCGCTATGTTTTGCCCCACTCTGACTAACCCCCTTCCTAAGCTGTGTAAGACGCCGTCGCCTCCTTCTTGGTCTATTTCCATTTGTTGAGCTTCTAAAATTGCTTGTGTGTTGGCTTCTCTGGTTTCCTCTGCTCTCCGTATCATCTCTGTAATTTGTGCGTGTGTGTAATCCGTGTCGCCATCTTGAGTATCAAAAAAGGTGTCGTCGTTTCCGAAAACTTCGGTGGTGGCGTCGTCGGTTTCCATGTTAAACATTTGAGGCGCTCTTTGCGTGTCGTGTTCGGTGAATAAGGCTCTGTGTGTTCTGCCTTCGTCCGCTGCGTATTGTCTTGCCATTCTGTCTCTGATTTCTCTTTCAGATATTCTGTTTTGTTCTGCCTTCAGTTTGTCTAAGTGATCCCGCCCATCGAAATAAGATCCCTTATTACTGGCTTTGTAAAATACGGCGTCCCTGTTAGGGAAGGGTTTTAGGGCTTCTTCGTTGTCATTCACCAACTCCAATATATCTTCGTATCGCGACCGTCTGTGAAATTGTATCTGTGCTTTTTTAACTACCATTTTATATTATATCTTTATTTAGAAAATTGTTTCACTTAATTTTTCTAATTTTTCGTATCTTTTTCGCAAGTGTTCTAAAGAAGTCTCGGGCATTCTGGGATTGTGCATCTCTCCTTTCAATCTGCTCAATTTATTTTCGTAGTTCGCCTTCATTTGACCCTCTAACAGTCTTCGTTTTAAAGCCATGTTGGTTGTCTGGGCTTCTCTGGTTTCTAACTGCTTCTTAAGTTTCATTAAGTAGTCTAAGCTGTGATTATTAAAAGTTGCTCCAACGTCGCCCTCTACCACGGGATTATCTAACGACTTGTTTGTCCTTTGTTTCCTTTGCTGTATGAACTTATACCTGTTGTATAATACCATATATATTATAAGTATATATAATTATTATGTATTTTGTTTTTTTACTTCTTGAAGAGAACATCGCTTTCCCTAACTTGTCAGCCTTTTCTTGTCTTCTCTTTTGAATTTCTGAATTCATCGTCCTTAGCTGTAGTTGTAATAATTGGCTTTGTGTCAGGTTCGCGTAGGGATTAACGGGCTGTGTCATAGGTGCTTTAGGGATTGGTGCAGGGGTTTTTGTTAGAGGCTTGGGTTGTTGGTAAATTTGCGGGGGCTCATTCATATAGATTTCGTTTTCATCTTCAGGCTCTGGGGCTAAATTCTGGACTTTAACTTTAGGTTTCAGGTTGTTCTTCCTAACGGGCTTCTTCAGTATGTCGCTTGGTTTGCCTTCGCATTTTTCGGGGTGGGAATACCTAAGGGTTTTCATACACATCGTTTTCTTGCAGTCTTTGCATTCTCCCTTATCTTTGGCGACTTCAGTGATCTTATCTCGTTTAGGATCTTCATTTTTGGGTTCAGGTATTTCGATACTTCGTCCGGTTTGGCTTCTTCGGGTTCTGGGTTTTCATCAACAGCTACAATGTCATTGCTTTCTTCGGTCATCTATATAATATTCTATATATTTTCTATTTCATTTCACATCATATCTGTATTCTGGAAGAGCAAAGAAAAAGATATATTGACGCCGTGTAGGTTCAATATGTTTCCCAGCTCGTCCGTTATTCTGAAGGTTAGGCGTTGAACGGTACGCCTTGAACAATTTATATAATCGTATTCTGTGATCCCAAAGTCGTGAATAAGACCGGCGAAGGGGGCATTTACCGGAACTTTCTTAACTATGGCATTTGACAAAGATGATGGGCTGTGAAAGTTGTTATTAGACAGTTCGGGACAGGCTATGTAAATGTTCGAGTAAAGCAGTAAATTAATGAGGTTGCCCGATTTCACATTACCCACCGTTGATTTAGAATATTCGTAATTGCCTATGGTTTCGCTTATGTTCCATCTTTCATTAGCGCTAAGCGGGTTTGTGCTCTCATCCCAAAAGCTTTCGTATCCGGCGGTTAATTCTTTATCCGTCAAAATCTTAAAATTAGGTGCATTGGTTGCTTTGATTTGAATGTTGTTTATGGACGGTTGATATATTCCCGTGAAAGTGCCTGAGACGCCGTAGGCTTCGTTCATTTTATCGGCTACGGCTTCGGCGAGTTCCGGCGGTGTTAAGTTATAGGATAAGGTAAATTCGGCGGAATATTGCCCCGTTTTAGCCCCTGTATTATCAAAGGTAATAAAATACAGCCGGTTATTGACGCCTACTTCAATGGTATGAAAAACATTAGGTATAGAAACCTCGTGAATTTGTAATATTGTGCCGTCTGGGATTTCAAAACTTTGCTGTAGTTCTATCATGAAATTGCTTGTGCTACGGCTGTCGCTGGTGCGATATTTACTATCTACATAAACTTTCTTATAGGTTAAGGGTCTGAAGCTCATAATGATATATATTAGCGAAGCTAAAAATTTATAATCTATGTATATATGTCTAAAATACATACTAAGGTAAATGCCATGCTGGACACGAATAATAAAATATCGAACACACAAGGCATCAAACGGGCTTATGACACGGACAATAAAATTTACATCAAGGGAAATAAAATGTATGTAGGCGGCACCGTTTCTAAAAACGACTGGTTGGAAAATTTTACCAAATTAAAAACAGGCAATATTAGAAACATGGCGAGGTATAAGGAAGCTAAAAGGGTTCTTATGGAAAATCCGCAAGTGGATGCGCTTTTAGGTCATAGTATGGGCGGTAGTGTGGTTTTGGAACTTAATAAAGAATTCAAAGACAAAAAATATAAAACCAGAACTTACGACGCGCCTGTGGTTAGTTTGGTTGCTCCGATCTTCGGATATGACATGCCCACGGAACAGCACAAAAGATTTAGGAAAACGGGGGACATTGTTAGTAGCTTGGATAATGCGGCGATCAATTACAACACAGACAGCCTGAACGCCGTAAAAAATCACGATATAAAACAGCTATTCAACATAGACGAAAGCATCCCCGAGATGGGATGGATTTAAAATATCTAAGTGTTTATAATAAAATGCTCAACAAAGAAAGACATAAAAAAGAAATCGTGAGAATGGGGAAACCTTCGGAAAGCCTCCGTTTCAAAAATACTTTAGTTCAAAAAATGAACAATTCAAGCTACGAAGCAATACGAAGCATAGTAGAGACAAACAACCAAGCGGTGGAACAGCCACAAATGGTTAAACCCATCAGCAAAGAAAACAAGAGTTTAAATGCCCATAAAAAGTATAGTAATAATAATAATAAATATAAGTAAAGTATATAACATGGATTTAGTAATAGCTGAAAGTGAGCCCAATATGATCAATTCCCTGCAGTTCGGACTTCCCGAAAGCGCTCCCTATATCACAGATCGAAAGCAAGTGCATTTCCCCAGCGTATCCGGAAACATTTTTAGTGCCGCCAACGGCAATAAATATCTGAAATTCGTAATTACAGGTGAAGACAACAATTATTTAGATTTATCCAGCGTCAGTTTATTCTTCGATCTCGTGAATACGGATACTGACGCGGCTAAATACTTACGACCTTTGGGGGAAAGCCACGCCTTCTTTACTCGTTATAGGTGCAACGCGGCAGGACAGCAAATAAACGATATTGACAACTACAATTTAGTATGCGAAGAAATGAAACCTTTTAAATCCGAAGAAGTCAGAAACTTAGACGACACACAGGAAGGTTGTTTAACTCGCTACGACAGCAGAATTAACAGACTGTATGCTTACACTATTGAAGGACACTCCGCAACTGCAACAGTGGGAAGAAATAACCGGGGTATTGTTTTACCGCAACTTACCAGATTAAACACAACGGGAATTGAAAGCGGTAAATTCGTGCGGATGGGTCATAAGCCCTGTTGCGGGTTCGTTCAATCCGGATATTCTCCGCCAATACGGTATTGCCCGTTAGAATTTATTTTCGAAATCGTGTCAGATCCTCAAGAACCCGTAATCAATCCCGCAACAAATGGAGCAGATCAAGCAACGGACGACGAAAATGGAAAATTCTTTACTGCAAGAAACACCACAACAAGCTGGTCTATTCAAAACGCAATTTTACGATGCGAACTGATACAGGTGGATAATACCGTTAATAATAACATAGTTTATACTGTTTCACATTTATTGAAAGGGGGTCGGCTTAGAATGGTTTATCCCGCCTATCACAGTTTTTCACAAACCTTCGCGACAGGAAACACAGAGATTAATATGAACATCGTTAAATCTTCTAATCGGTTGTCTCAAATGTTTTTTACCTTCAGCAACAACAGCATTGACAACAACAACACGGCGGGAAATTACGACAAGAAGAAGTGGAATTACTTTTTTCATCCTATGGCTGTCACGATTGATAATTTAGAGGGGGTCATCGACAGCAACAGGCAGATTTCGGCGCAGATCCAAATAGCAAATAAGAAATTCCCAGAGCAAGAGGTCACCAGCATCGCCGAGTTTATGTATTTCTTACGAAGAGCCGTTAATGTGATGTCGCCTTATTACGATGGCTTTTCGATCGACATTTACAAATACGCCAACGACAAGTTTATAGGAGGAATAAATTTCGATAAGCAACCAGACGTTAATTTTACTGGTTCCAACACGAAAATGGGCTCCTTAATCACTTTTAAAATCAAAGGAGCCAACCAAAACTTTGCCTTAGGCATTGAACGGGTTTTCGTGACGATGGTAAGTGAGCACGTTTTTGAACTGAGCGAAAGTGCCTCAACTGTTCTTGACTAAGTGAAATAAAACATTATTAAGTTAAATATAATCTACTTAATTTAATAATGGCTACTATAAATAACCTTAATACGATCTATGCAAACCAAATATTTAAAATTTATGCTACTGGTGTTTCTGAGATAGGGGAGCAGTTCGCGACGATAGATTATGTCAATACAAATGGAGGCGGTGGTGGTATTTCTCAACAAGATGTAGATGATAGTTTAGCTCCGCTAATTTCAAAAGACATAAGTTATAATAATACATTGACCTCACACATATCATTAATAGATACTAACATAACAGACATAGCTACTCATACAAATGATATATCAGTATTGAACACAAAGCAAATACAAAATTTTGCTGGTATTGCTGACATAAACACTAATTTAACTAATAATTATCAAACTAATTCACAACTAACAACAAATTTTTACAATAAAACAGAAATAGATAATACATTGAATAATTATTATACACAAACAGTAGCAGATAGTTTGTTTTATAATCAAACTTATGTGAATAATAATATCTACACTAAGACCGAGGTAGATGGATTAATAGCGGGTGCTGGTGGTGGCGGTGGCTATACTGATACACAAATTGACGGTTTTTTATCATTGAAAGAAGATAAACCAACATTTGCCGATAATGTTAGTTTCTTTCCGGTAATAGATTTATCAAGACCATCTATATTACATCAAGGACTGACATTGAAAAATTCTACAGTAAATATTGAGCCGTTAGGTGGAGTTTTATTTAGTAATCAATTTGGAGCAGAAGCAGATAGAGATGTAGCAGTTTTTAGAAATCAAACAAGCTATATAACATTGAAAGGTAATAAAATTAATTGTAATGCTACAAGCGACGACAGTATATCAAATTTACTATTAAACCCATCGGGAAATATTGAATTTAGTACTGCTATTGTTCCTACAACAGGAGCAGACATTATTAGAGAGAGTGGCGACGCCAATTATACATTACGAGTTAGAGATACTCAAGGATTATGGGAATTTAGAAACAGAAATTTTAGATGTATGAACCCGAGTAATCCAACAAATGGAACAGAGATGATTTTACACGATACAGGAAATGATTATAGATTAAGAATAGGAAGTTTAACAAATGCTCAAGTTGGCATAGGTATTGCGAATAATGCTTCATATTTTTTAAATGTTGGTGGTGTTTCTAATTTTAATGAAGCGAGAGTAGCAACAAGTTTACAAGTTATAGAAAATTTAGATTTAACATCATCAACAGGTGATATACAAATTCCCACTACAGGAATGGATATACATAGAAATTCAGGAGATAGTAATTATTCATGAAGAATAAGAGACGGACAAGGAATTTTTGAATTCAGAAACAGAACTTTTAGCTGTGTAAATGCCAACAATCCAGCAATAGGGACACTTATGGAATTACAAAATACAAACACCGGTGAATTAAGAGTAGGTAGTGCTACTGATGCCAGAATGGGCATTGGTGCTAATCCAGTTTTAGGTTTCCATTTAACAGTGGGAGGGACAAGTCAAGTAGGCTGGTTCAGGATTAATCAAAATTTAACAGCTGTCGGTAATTATTGGGTAAATACAGCAGGTAGGATATTTGAAAGGGCAGATGCTTTTAATTCATTAAATCTTGGTTCTACAAATCAAATTAATTTTAGTCTCCAAAGCAATAGATCAACTGACCCTACAACAGGAACAATAGCATTACAATTAGACGACACTAACGGAATTACAATTAATAGGGCAGTTGTAAATAATCAGACTTTTAATAGCGTTGGTAATATGACAGCAGAGGCAAATATGAATGTATGGGGCGATCTGAATTTTCAACATTCAACAGGAATGAGAGAAGTATTAAATGCTAGTGATTGTGATTTTGAAATAAGAAACGGAGACACTGACAGACAAATTAGATCTATTATTGGTGCTATTGGAAATACTCCAGAAATAGCAATTAATAACGATAGTATTAATTTATTAGGAAATTTAAATGTTACACACGCCGATGTATCAGGAAGTCAAAGGGTTCTAATAGAAAATCCAGACAGCGACGGACACATATTAATGTCAATTAATAATAGTAATAGACTTGGTATTACATCAATAGGTGCTGATGTTTATGGAGATTTAGTAGGGACAGGAACTGCAACATTTACAGGAACTTTAACTTGTAGCGCCTTAATTGAAACATCTGATATAAATTTGAAGGAAAATATTAAAGAAGTGAATGATAAGGATTGTTGTAAAATCGTCAAATACATAAAGCCCAAAACATTTAATTAGATTGATAGTAGCGATAATAGAAGCAATATAGGATTTCTCGCGAATGATTTTATAGATGCTAAAATGCCGAAAGAACGGAATAATATCTTATATAAAGATAACGACAAAGTCTTTAATATGATGAGCTATAATACAACATCGGTTATATTATGGGGAGCTGTTAGAGAAATGATGAAAGAAATAACATATTTGAAAGGAGAATTAACGAAGTTGAAGAAATCTTCATAAGATTTGAAAAACTTTATTGAAATTTATTTCAACAAAGTTAAAAAATAATTTAATTAGTAATATATATTACAATGTCATTATACAATGCAAAGATTTATTATAAATATTGTAAGAGTGGGGATATTGTATATCACTTAAACCAAGAATACCCAAATAAAAAATATGTTATTAAGACTATTCTTGATTATTTTATAAATCAGTTATTGATGGAAACTTCTTATTTTGAAGATTATGAATTACCAGAAGAAAAAAGGAAAGCTGAAATGGATAATATACATAAAGATTATGGTAAATACTTTGAACTAATTGATGAATGTAATTATAAATATGTTATGGATGTATTTGAAATATGGGAAAATAGACATAAAAGACACGAGAACGGTTATAATCTTCTTGGTTTTGATAAATTAGTTTATGATATATACGACGAAGATTATAATGAAGTCAAATTACTTTATGATATTGAAGTAATAGACAGATTTTGAATTAATGAAAAATAATATCATTATATCATTATTATGATTAAATTGTTTAACGATAAAATTGATAAAAATAAAAATAAAATTAGAATATGTGGCCTAACTAAAAAATACACAAGGGAACTAACAACATTTCATTTTAGTTTTTATAATTGGCGTGAAATAACAAGAATCAAAACTAAAACTGACGAAATATTAACTGAATTAGGAATAATATAACCTACTATATATATGGGAGGTAAGATTTCAAAAAGTGATCATGAGAATGATTGTATAAATCAAATAAAAAAATATTAATGAAGATGATTTAGATTTGAGTAGTATTGACAGACTACAGATCAAGGTATTAAAAGAAATGATCAAGGAATTGAAGGAAGTAAAGGAGAAAAAGAGTGATAAAGTATATTACAAATTACCAGCAATAAATTTGTGTAGCAATTCATTATTTTAATAATATTGTTTTGAAATAATATTGTTAATTACTTAGACTGAGGCTGATTGTAGGGGTCTTTCTAATTCTGGGGTGTCGTCCTGTATGGTCATAGCTTTTTCGAAACGGATGAAGAACATTCTGTTAATGTTTTTGGCCTTGGTGTTTATGTAGAGGAACGAATAGGGGCCATCGTTTATAGCTAATCTATACATCTCGTAGAGTTCGTCTTTATTGACCAGCGCCGAATTTTCCTCCAAAAAGCTATTAACCTCGTTCATATTCTTAAGTCTGAATATGAACAATGCTGAAGCGTTCAACCGAACTATAGGGGCAAGGACATTATATTTTTGAGTGGATAGGAGAACCGAAATAGCATTATGCCTACCCCTTGTAAAGAGACTGTGTAGAATACTGGAGTAGCGAACGAATTTAGGGTCGTCCGCGAAATCATCAATAACGATCAATATAGAATGTAAGCTCTTTTGCTTGTTCTTCTTTTGGTAGTCGATCACTTTGTGCTGTGTGCTTATGATCTGGTTTAAGGCTTCGGGGTTGTATTCTTCAAAATAGGTTTTTTCCTTTTCAGTATCTACATTCATTTCTTCCCTTATGTATGTCTTAACGCTGTTCCACGTGTCATCGACATGGACACTTGGACTGAATATAAAAACCCTTTCAAAAGAACCCTTGTAGATGTTTAAAATAAGGTTTTGTATTAGAACGGTTTTACCGCCGGTAGAAGAAGCAACTAAGATACCCCGAAACGGTAAAGTTGGCATCATATCATATTTTGAATGTTTGTATTTGTAATCCGGTATGTTTATAGGCTTTATGACTGGTATTTCGCTCATTAACAAGGTTTAGAAAAAATATTTTTATCTACCGTACTATGGACAGCGAACCCCAGTGTCTGTTGCAGTGCCCCTATAATCTATCTAAATCGCGAAAGGGAAGTAGCGAAATTGAATTCAACAGCGTCGCATAAGCCGAGGCTACACTTTTCATATCCGGACTATGCTATGAAAAATGTTTAATATTATATATGTTTCAAATGCCAATATATATAGAACAAGTCATAATAGTATCTTTTGAGCCTTTCAATAACCATAATAAGATAGACTTAACAGATTTAAAAGACTATAAAATGTGTATATATTGTAAGCAAATGAGGGAGCTGGAATATTTCAAGAGTTTTAAAAAAAGAAAGGGGAAAACAAAATATGTAGGGTATGTCTAAACAAGAGCAATAAACTACGAGATGCGTGGCACATAAAAAACAAACAAAAAAACTATTTAGAAATATTTTTTAAGAAAATATATTTAAAGAAATATTTTGTATAATAATATATATATAGTAATATGACCACGGTAAAAGCAATTGAAGACCTGACGCTGGACGAAATAAAAGAGCAGTTGGCTAT
The DNA here is from genome assembly GCA_905221635.1 of Symbiodinium sp. CCMP2456. Taxonomy (NCBI): domain Eukaryota; class Dinophyceae; order Suessiales; family Symbiodiniaceae; genus Symbiodinium; species Symbiodinium sp. CCMP2456. Next base: position 52,086 of record CAJNDV010030863.1, on the reverse strand, counting down.
ATACCAGAGATTTTATTATCATAAAAAAAGCAAGAGAAACAATACTGGGAAGCAAAAAAGAAAAGCGCTGAACAATTCGTCAAAAGACAAAAATTAAACAAAATACTTGAAGACAACGACAAAGGGATTAAAGTAGAAAATATTGACTTAGATGAACTGAATAAGAAGAAAGGGAGAAAGGTTATACCTGTTGAAAAAGCTGTAATCTTGAAGAATGTAAAGCCTGACAAAAAACAAGAAGCAACAGAAACGGAAAAGGAAACCGAAAAAGCAGAAAAGAAAAAACCTGTTAAACAACCGAGAGCAAAGAAAGTAAAAAAGGAGGAAGAAGGGCAATAATAATATTTTCACTAAAAATATTAATATTTTTAGTGCAAATATATTGATATTTTGATCAAAAATATACTGCAAAAAATTGGGTTTTTGGGAGCTCAAAAATGTGGCATCCAGTGAGTTTTTGTATGGGCGTCCAGTGTGTTTTTGTATGGGCGTCCAGTGTTTTTTTGTATGGGCGTCCCCGTGTTTTTTGTATGGGCGACTGCTTCAAAAAATGAGGCGTCCAGTGTTTTTTTGTATGGGCGTCCAGTGTTTTTTTGTATGGGCGTCCAGTGTTTTTTTTGTATAGGCGTCCAGTGGAGCTTTGTATGGATGCCCAAAATCTTTTAAAACAATTCTTTAGAAACGTGTTTAAAGAAATATTATGTTATATATTTAGATAGTATCCTATGTATAAGTTAGGTTATTGCTGGAAGTGTGAAGAAATCAAAGAAGCGCATAAGCAATTAAATAAGCTTTTACCCGATACAATTTGTGAAATGTTAGGTGCTTATAATAAATGTGAAAAGTGCCAATATTGTATAGAGGCAAAAAAATTTGAACTACATAAAGCAAAGAATAAAAACAAAGAAAATGAATATTACAAACACGAGAAAATTGTAAAAATATTTTCACGTAATATGATATTTACAAATAGGACAATCAAAGATTATAAAAATATAATAAAAAGAACAGACATAGAACCTGATAAAAAAAACGCGAACTTTTAAATTTTGTAAGGCATTACTATAAGAACAAGTCCAATATATATTTTGAAAGTAATATAAAAATGATACATCAGTACGCGATATGGATAAGACATCCTGACAATTTAAATATAAAATAAGGGGACGATATGGCGATTTGATAAAAGAAACCATATTAATATTAATAGATAATTTCCTTATGTCAAATCAGTTAAAGTACAATATAACAATAGAAGAAATAGGGAAATACATAGAACACATAGCAACATAAAAACATAAATTAAAATCTTTTGAAAACAATTCTTGAGAAAAGCATTTAAAGAAATACTATGTTATATATTCAGATGGTGCAGGTGTGTAGGTGCGACAGGTGTCTTGATCAAATTGTGTCAATCAAGCTTTTAGGACAACAGAAACTGCGTGATGACCTTTTTAAAACCATAGCTTGTTATAGTCAGTATCTGGTATATAGCGATAGAAAGAAGGCGATTAGGTTTAAAACCATAATTAACAGAATACCGCGTTTATCTTTAGAAGTTTTAGTAGCAAAACGGGAGGTAGGAGACAACAAGTCTTTAAAAAAACACATTAACAGTTGTTCGTATTTGTATTTGCGAATGGCGATGTTAAGTATGATACACTTAAACATCAACGACATTACAGCATTTAAAAGAGATTATACCACAGGTTTTATATATGAGAGTATGAGGGGGTATAAAAAACCATTTACGATAGAATTAGAAGAGTTGGCGATTATGTTTTTTAGTGATTACTTTAAACGATGCCTTAATGAAAGGGAGGAGGTTGAGTTTATGATAAAAATGTTAATGCGCATCTTTTCATAACAAAGGTGTTTAGAAAATATTTGATAAAAAAAAACTTTTGAAAACATTTCTTTAAAAAACTATTTAAAGAAATATTTTCTTATATATTCAGATGGTATGTGTGGTCAGGTGTGATAGGTGCGAACTCCAACAGACAACAGTAAAACTTTTCTGCAATCAAGTGTTATCAAGTGAGCTATTTGACAGAATAAATAAATATAATAGGTGTATGGCTTGTGATGGAAGGGAAAAGGCAATAAAGTTTAAAACCATAATGGGCAAAATATCATATTCTAATTTTCCCTTGACAGCTTCAATAGCCAAAAAGCAGGTTAAGGACAGGTCTTTAACAGAACACCTTAACGAAATTTCATTTTCGTTTTTGAAATGGATACATACAGAATTGAAGGACTTAAACAACAAACAGATTAAAGACTTTAGAAAAACTGTTTTTACTGGGATCTGGTAGATAGGATCACGACAAATATGAAAATGAAACATAAACATCCATTTCCAATAAGCTTAGAAGAACTAGCACTAAAGCTTTTTAGCGACTACTGTAAAAGGAACCTTAGCAATAGTGAAGATGTAGAGTATATGGTGAAAATGCTAAGGCAAATCTTTTTTTAAATAAGTCTTTTAAAAACATTTCTTTAAGAAGCTATTCAAAGAAATGTTTTATTTTATATTTAGATGGTGAGGTTAAGTAGGTGCGACGAGTGTATTGAGCAAACTGTTTTAGGCAAGCTGTTATGTAAAAAAGCTTTGCGCAATGACCTTTTTAATACAATAGCTTCTTATAATAATCAGTGTCTAAGGTGCGATTTTAGAGAGGTGCTAAGGAAATATGATTTTGAATTAAGGGATTATAGCAGTCCAAGATCGCTAAGAGAACAGCTAAGGGATGACACCGACTTAGTGAAATACATTAATATACACAGTTGCCGATTTTTACATAGTGCTTGGGTGACTTGTGGAATTATGATTTAAAACCACATTACTATAGTCGTTGTTTTCGTGAGGAGTGGTTTAATAAAGAAGGGTGGGCAAAAGAACAAATACTGAATATGAAAAAGTCCCACTATCTGGAATTAAGAATGAAGAGCTTAAAGTTATGGAGAAGGTATTTAGGATAATATTTTTATAAAAAACTGAATAAGGAAGATGCCTCATTTATAGAATAATATATATCTAAATTATTATTAAGTTAATAATAATATCCTTCTTTTTATTATGAGTGAAGAGCCAGATAATAAAAAGAATAATATAATCAATAATATTTACTTTGACAGGGCAGGGTTTGGAAGCAAGAAGCAAACTTTAAAAGATGCAAGAGAGAAAGATAAAACTATAACAGTGGCTGGCATTGATAACTTTTTTAGGGAGAATGTGGAGCAGAAAAAGCAGATAAGGGGGAGAAATAATTTTGTTGCTCCCGAGGCTTATTACGAGTTTCAATTGGACGTGTTTTTTTATCAACGATTTGAAAAATCAAAAATTTAAGGTGGGTGTGATTATGATTGATGTTTTTAGTCGTTTTATGGTGGTCGTCCCAATAAAAAGCAAAGACGAGGGCAATATCGTGGCTGGTATGATAGAGGCTTTAAACAAAATGGGAGGGAAACCACAAATATTATTCACAGACGACGAGGGAGCATTGAATACAAAATCCATACAGGAATATTTGGAAAAAGAGAACATACAACACCACAGAACAAGAGCACACGCAAACCACAGCGAAAGAGCCATTAGAACCTTTAAGGATATGCTTTATAAAAGGGTTGAAGCTGACGAGAAAAAGGGGAAAACACATATTCAATGGACTGACTATATTTTTGAAATATTGCTTACCTACAATAATAAAATGGAGCATTCCGCTACTAAACTGACGCCTAAGGAAGCAATGAAGGAGAAGAACGAGCTTAAAGCAAAAAATGATATGCATCAACAGGCGGTGAGAACGAGAAAATATCCCACTATATCAGTTGGGGATAAAGTTAAGATTTATAGAAAAAAAAAACCTGGTGAGAAAGAACGGGTGAGCCAATGGTTGCCACAGATACAAGAAATAGAAAGAATAGAGGAGAAGAACAGAACAAGTCTGTTTTATGTAAAGGGGAGCGGTCGCCCATATATGAGGTTTGAGTTGCTGAAAGTTTAGAATAAAAATCTTTAGAAAAAATCTTTAGAAAAGTATTTAAAGAAATATTACTTTATAAAAATATATGTATATAAGTTCATATATGAGTAAGTTTATACAGAGTAATCTTAACAATCTCAGGAAGCTCAAGGAGCGGACGACAACGGATGTCAATAAAACAACGAAGAAAAGGGTAGATGAAATTATAAAGCTTTACGGGGACAGGAAGATCAGCAACATAGCCACAGCCGAAAATCCAATAAAAGGTTTGACTTCAAAAAACAAAAAACTTATGACAAGGCTTTTATTAGATACAGCGAGCAAATAAGGGATTTGAAGAAAAAGGGGAAGCCCTTGAAAGAAAGAATGGCGGAGACCAAGGAGAAAAATAAACAGGATACATCTTTAGTCAATTTTCAATGCTACACCGTGAGAAAACCGATAAATGAAAAAATGAAACCGGCATTTACGAAATTCGGACTGAAGTTTTACATAGAAAACTTTGACATCAGACAGGCGAGTATCAAGGCGAAGGAGTTTAAGAAAGAGTGGGTGAAGCAAACCATTTTTAGATACAATAATGCCGACGATTTTGTGAGCAAAAACGCCGAAAACGAAAACCCAGATTTTACAGAAATAATAAAAATCCTAAAAACCGACAGCGATTTTGGACAGCTCATAAATGATCTATCAGCATACTACGATAATGTCTTCGATGCTATTAAAATTCAAGGCGTGGAGAAGGTCAAGAAAAACGGTGAAAGGGTTGATATAACGAAAGAGGATTTAACGGATGCTGTTGAAAATGTGTCTATCTATCATAGGTATGTATTAACTGAAATCAACCCCAGATTAGGATATTTGAAAGGTGCTTTAGAAAAACACGAACACACAAAAAATCAGTGCTGGAAAAACGCCCTTGTTGATTTTTATAGCGATACACTTATGGACGATCGCAGGAGGAATAGACTGACCGTAAATAGGATTATGGAAATCACAGGAAGGGAGGATTGTTACAGCAAAGGCGCCAGTATATCGGATATGGACAAGGTTTTCAGGGAGCTCAACATACCAGCCAGAATATACGATCAGTTTTTAAATCTCATTTATAGACACGATCCTGAAAGTTCTAAGTATAATGTTAAAACCTTTTTCGAATTGGTGAAGAACAGCCACATTTACACATTTAACGAGGATATTAAAAGCTTAGAGCAAATAGGAGGAAAAAGAGAAAAAAACACGATAGTAAAAGCGACTACAGATTATCACCTGAACGAAAAAGAAGAACCACCCGAATATAAGATGTTCGGGTCGGCTGACGACTTACTCAAATTCGTAGAGCCCTTAAATCCGAAGAAAAAAGAGGTAATAACTAAATATATGATCCCCGAAAGAAACAACTTAACCGAAATTTTCTTTGAGATAGTCAAGGCGGGATACGAGCCATCGATCACATTACAGGCTGGGATAGTGTCGCAAATAAAAGCTCGTTTTAACAGAACCAGATTTATAATAAAATCGCAAAACTTAATAAGAGACGCGGCAGACGGAAACATAACGGTAGATGACGAAGAGACATACAACAATATGAACAAGGCGATGTTTGCTTTTAATAAGGGCTTGTTCAATCCATTGCACAAGTCCTATTATAATAAGGAGGATTTTGAAATATACGAAGAAACGAAAACCATAGTGGCGACAGGAGTGTTTTATAGGGATGAGGGCATACCAAAAAACATAGTGGAAACCGACATATCCAAGGCATTCACTGGAAGCTAAATAAATATTGCCGAAGTGCCGGTCTTTAACCAATTTGACAAATGGAAAACTTATAGGGAAGCGGATTACAGGGAGATGTCAGATTACACATTATATTATATAATGGCAGGGGGGAACACTAAAATTATGTTCAACAAGAGGTATAACCTTGTTTATGGAAAGTATCTTAAACAGGCATAGACATTTTGCGTTCTAAAGTGCCCTCTTTCACTCACAGAGTGAATTATAAGGAGCTAATAGGGGAGCTGTGGGACAAACATATCAGTAGCGACGACCATTTAGACAAGCTGATAAAGAAGCTTATAGCCAATGTTGATATAGGATTGTTAGAGAGAACAGGGGGCACCGATCAGAAAAACGTTATATTCAAAAACCTCGGCGAGGCTTGTGATTTTCAAGCACAACACGGCGGGAAAATACACAAGCTGACGGAATACGAATTGACGGATGACGCCGAAGAAGAGGACGAAGAAAGTTATTACATAACGAACATATCGGACAAAGCGAAACTGAAAAACGGATTTATTTATATAAAGGAGCTGTTATTACAAAGTCATAACTTTAAAATGTATCAAGACTATCACAAACTGATCGGGAAAGAGGTAAAGGTATATAGTGTAAAAACGGATGCGGCAAATACTGAAAACAGACAAAGGAGGTATAGGAAACTGGAGAATAAGCAAAGAAGACGGAGTAAGATTACCGACCGTCTTATACAACCAACAGCCCATAGAAGCGAAAGAAATAACAACGCCCGAAAACATAGAATTAAAAATAGAGGATGAGTATGATATGCAGGACATCATAGGAAAAATAACACAAGCTAAACAGGTGATGATCAGGGCAAAGTATGCGGGGTCAGGCAAGTCGTATATATGCGAAAGAATGGGTGAGATGGGTATGAGGGTTCTGTTTGTTTGTCCCACTAATAAATTAGTTCAAAAATACGGCAGGGAAGCGATCACGGTTAATAAGCTTTTCGGCATATCCATAGGCGAGGAGAAGTTAGAACCAATGGATTATAGCGGATACGATGCGGTGATATTCGATGAAGTTTATTTTAATGGTTTAGGGGTGTTAAACAGGATAAGGGAATTTGTGGAAAAGAACCCCGAACTGATAATTATAGGAACTGGCGACGGTAAGCAACTGAAACCGGTAAAGGAGCTGACCAACACACAGGATCACGAGATCTATATGAACTCGTGTATAAATCAGATATTTAAATATAGCATCTACTTAAGGGAATGCAAGAGATTAAAGACCAAGGAGGATAAGGAGAAATTAAGCAATATATACGACGACATTTCTATAAACAGTGTGAAACCCAAGGAGCTAATAGAACGATACTTTAAATATACCAAGGTTAAAAACAACATAGCCTATCTTAACGACACTTGTAGGGAAGTATCGAAGGAAATAACTGCTGAGGGGCGAACAGTATAATTGGCGAGATCTTCTGCTGCCGCCGCCACCCTTGGTTGTCGAGCTAACGTGCAAAGCAACGGCAATCGCGGCAATCGCCTTAAGCGGGGCTGGAAACACATGAGGCTGGAAACAAGCCGGTAATTGGAGTAGCTGTAGCTGTGGCTGATCATGCTAAGCCCTTGTCCCCTCCAGCAATGCCAACACGGTCAAGGCAACGTAGAGGCAAGCACGCCTGCCAGAAGTTACGTGCGCAACCTGTGCAAGGTAGAAATGGTAGAAACTCTGAGCAAGGATTTCACGCTGCTTCCCTGCAAAAACCTCTATCCCTGAACCCAATGTGTGTGCCCACGCCTGGGAAGAGGTGTGGCTGTGCACATGTGCGCAGCTGCACTCGCCGCCAAACGCGCATGCGCACAAAGTTGATGGGCTTAGGTCAGTCGAGGCTCCTAGCGTTAGCTGGTGATCTGGGACTCGGTACATCATGCTGGACACGCACATCTTTCTCTAGCAGGCTGCGAGTATGGGAGGGACATATTGGCATCGCATGAATGAGTCTTAAATATCCACAGATGCACGATCTTTGAAAATAGAGCCGAAGGCAGCCCAGAAGTTGGTTATGGCTCCAATGGTCGCTGCCGTGGTCGTTGTATGCAACGTTTCTCAGAGTAGTATCACAGTTCGGCTCTCTGCCGCGAGCACTCTTTACGTAAGGGTGCTGAAGCCCTAGCTAAGCAACTCGCCATTGGTTGTTCTTCCTGCTTCACTTTCTGCTGTTCAAACTCTTGCTGTCCGATTGGGTCAGTGCTGCCTACGCAGAACTTGCCTGCTTTGGTGGCCTCCTGAACACACAATAGTCCAGACCGTTCTTGACTTTAAAAGCATGGACACCTAGGAGCTGCTGCCATCAGAAGAAATTGAACATCAGTTGAGCATCTATGACTGCAAACAAGATTTCACGCAAATAAGGTGTGACTTTAGCCAACGCACGGAGATGGGCTCTGGGATTGCGTCACGTCCCATTTTCAATCTGCGTCGTCGCTGCATCCCGCGGCAGCTCATAAGGACCTGAAGCCCGCTCCAAACCAGAGCAATTCATCCTACCATGATGTCGGTGACATGAAACCGAGGAGAATCAACATGGATACCCACCTCCATCACGCCTGGCGAAGGGATCATACGCGGAAATTCTCGATCCAGATGAGGTGATCGGCTTCCGTCTTTGCCTTGACAACAATTACACACGCGGTGCGACACGAACGTCATGGGTGTGTTTTTGAGAAAGACGTACCACGGAGAGGCGGTAGGCCGCCCAGAATACTCTGCGCCACTGGCGCTTCTTGATCACATCCGCCAGGGTCCGCCGAAGCCCCATCAGGCCTCGGAAGTGCCGACATCGCACAGCACACACCAACATGTGTCTAGAAATCGAAACTCCGGACTGGGTCGTAGACATCGGTAAGAAAAGCGGAAAACAGAACAGCAGAATACGAGGTAGGGGAGGTGATGATATGCAGAGAGTATCTAAAAACAACGAGGTATAAGTTTAATGTGAATTTTAGGTACGTCATCCAAAACATAAATCCTGAAACGGTGGTTTTATGTGACGCTTCGGCAGAAGCCTTGCGAGGCTCTCGCAACGAGGTTGAAAAGAAATCGCAAGAAGTCCCCATAGAGATTTTAAGGAAGCACTTTATATTTGCGTACTGTTATACCTGTCATAGTGTTCAGGGTAGTAGCATAGACGATGCGATAACGATATTTGATTATAACCATTGGTTGGTGAGTAAGGAATGGTTATACACGGCGATCACGAGAAGCACTGATTTAAATAAGGTGTATTTCTATAAGTATAGTTCGGATGTGAAAGAGGATGTGTTTAATAAAAACTGCGTGTATAATTATATGTGTCGAAAGGTTAAGGGATACAAAGAGCAAGACCACGCGGGAAAAAGAAAGGTCGATCACAAACATTTTATAACGGCTGACTGGCTTATGGAGAGGTTACACGGTTGTTGTGTAAAATGCGGGATAGAGTTTAATTTAAAAATGATAAATGGAAACATACATACAAACTTGACGGCACAACGATTAAATAATGACGACTGCCACACTATCGAAAACTGTGTAGCATATTGCAAGAGTTGCAACTGCGCCGCGAGTAATAAAGAAAAGTTTTAAAACCAAAGTTTTAAAAAATATATAGTTTATTATATATGTCCGAAAGTTTGGAAACAGCGCTCAGAGATTTAACAAACACCATACAAAATTTAGACACTAAATTACTAAATACACTCAACAACAAATATAATCAGAATTCTTTTTCAAACAAACCGCCCGAGAATAAAGACACGACCTATTTAAACAAACGAAAGACATATGTAAACAAACTGAACAACGGAGAAATTAAAGAACCCAAGCCGAGCACCTTAGAATATTACGAAATCGTAAACGATGAAGACACATATATAGTGAAGAAGGGTTAGGGATGAGGGGCTCTTAGAAATTTATCTTTACAATAATATTTGTAAAGATACATTATGATAGTCTTTTTGGATTTTAGGGCTGGGGATCTTAGGGAGGATTTTTAGGAAGATTATATAAGGAAATCGGAGGAAGTGGAACGGTCAAAAATGAAGGATTTTTAAAAGGATTTTTGAAAATGTAGGGTGGGGTACAGGGATAAAACGCTTAAGGTAGGAGGGCGTGGGCTGGGAAGTTACTGGAGCCCATCCCTAACTGAGGATTCCCTGATAATTGCGCACTCCCCTGTAGTGCGGAAAAAAACACAAACCATTGTAGGAGTGGCCCTCTTTTCCCACACACACACACACACACCAACGCATGTCCAAAACTATCCCTAGCAGACCAAGCCACCTGACAACAACACACGCTTCAGTTCAACATGATGCTGCGGATGATATATTAATTATTAATTTGGAGCAGGCAGGTTTGCAAAGATTTCTTCAGCAGAATCTTAACTACATGGGCAGGGACAGGTTCTCATCCACGGCCCCGCATACAAGACCAAATTTCACAGACGACTCTCTCGTCTCATTCGCCTCATCATCTCATCTCTGTGCTCGACACTCCGTCCTGAGGTCTGCTCTGCCAGCGCCGCGCGGAAGCTGACGACCTGCGCGAAAACACGCAAAGCTGTCCTTGCAGGACCCGGAGGCGGGCGCCAAGCCTCGTCGTTGAGCCGGACCACCTTCAGCCGTCTCTCCTGACTCGGTCACCCTCACACACGGGAACGGGGCTTTTAAAGCACTCCTCCAGCAGATCGGCAGGTTCGCCAGCGATGCGCCGCAGTGCTTTCTCCACGAACTTGGAGGTCTTGCGGCCCTCCTGGAACACAGCATCTGATCAGCTGTCTCGGCTGTGCCGTCCCCGGGCCTTGCCAAACTGCTGGTCGATCTCTCGGACGACGAAGAGGCCACCCACGGCCGCCAGCAGGAACTTGAAGACCGCGAAGACCCCGTAGAGCAGCAAGGCCCCAAAGCCCAGCAAGAAGAGGGAAGGCGTAGACTCCGCTGTGCTCTCACCGTCCTGGCCCGTTGCCTTCTTGATCAGCTGTGCCAGCATGTCCTCCGGCGACTGCGGATCATCTGCGAAGGCCGGGGAGGCCGCGGAGAAGGAGAGAAGTCCCGGCGCCAGAGACCATCCCAGCCGCGCCGCCGCTTGAGCCTCTCGTGCCTCTCGCGCCTCGCGAGCGCCACAGAGAGACAGAGAGAGAGAGAGAGAGAGAAAAAAACGAGGGGGGGAATTCTCTACTGAGTCAAAGGGGGCCGAACAGTGACTCGGATCCGCCGTCTGTTTCTCCGGGGGCCGGGCCGGGCCTGAGCGGCTTCTCGAGGCGACGCGAGGAAGCCGCTGGCGCTGCCGGCGCCACCCCCGCCTCCTACTTTCCAAAGCAGAGCTGTGCAAAGAGCCGCCGCTGCCAGGCGCGCCGCCAGAGCGCGAAGCGCAGAACCGCCCAATGCCAGCCGCCGAAGTCTCCCTCCCGCTTGAGCCATCACGACTGCGGTCACTGCGGGTCACTGCGGCGACTGTGCCCAAGCTGGGACAAAAAGACGCTTCAGCTGAAGCCGAGTGGCGAGTAGTTCTGCGGCCCAGGGGTGCGGTCCAGGAGTCCTGCGCTCGCAGTGCCGCAGTCCGCAGTCCTCTCCTCCAAACTCGCTACAGACAGAACGAATTTTAAATTAGAACTATATATGATTATATATGTATACACTCCCTCCTAGCCTTCCTGTCTTCCCTGTCCTGGGCTCGTGGATCTGAAGCGCTTCGCCGTCCCCATGACACCTGCCACATAAGCGCCACACAGAAAACTATATCTGCCGGATCCCCCCCTCTCTGCGAACGAGACAGACATGTCTCTCGGCGCCTCCTCGGATCTCCCGAGGACTCTCCCGATAGAGCTCGGAGCTGGGGCCGGGGCCCCCATACCTCTGAGCTGGAAAGCAGCTTTCGAAGGGGCGGGGCGCCGGCGGGGCCGGAGCCCGGTCCGGAGCCGCGCGGGTCGCGCGGGTCGCCTCGCGTCTGCGTCTCTCCCGATGAACTGGAAGGTGTTTCCTGCAGCGCAGAGCGGACCTCTTGCGGCCCCTCTTCCAGTCTCTGAGGCGGCTGAGGCGGCGACGAGGAGCCTGCGTGAAGCTAACCCGCCTGCGGCACCCGCCACTGCCGCCACTCCCCCTCTCGCGCCACGCTGATCTGCAGACCGCCAAAGTGGTGCAGCATTCACGTACGTGCAAAGCGGCATTATCGCGTGCAGGACGCACACGGCCTAGGGACCCGTAACCCCTGTTCCTTGAATTCCGCTCCAACAAAGTGCAAATCCGTGTGTCAGCTCTGAGATTTGCTGAGTGCAGCTGTAGCTCTTCCTTGCGCGACTCGTTTCAACCGGACCCACGGCCAATCCCACCCCTACAGAAGCGCCCAGAGTCTCCTCGCGGGCAGCATCTGGTAAGCAGCAGCAGACTGCTGCTCAGGACACTCATTCTTCATTGCATCATTGCAATGTATGATGGCCAGTCCTATATGTTTAGGCTATACAAACATCCAAAGGTGCATTCGGGCATTGTTCTGGGTTCTTTATGCCACTTGTCATGCACAAGGGGACGGGTCTCCCGCGAGCAGATTCTGCACACCTACTTATCGCACACAGCTTGGTGCTGCGGCGGTTGCTCGAGACTGGGAGATCCTCGTCTAGGGGCAGTGCACATACTATACCTGTTCTCCACGCCTTTTGGCTCACACGTCCATTCCATTCCTTTCCACTCGCTGCTGAAACTCCATCCTTTCCGCCGCTCTATTGTCCAAAAAAGCCAGTCGACGCCCAACACAAACATAGAGGCTTGGATGCAACATCGTATCTCTCTGCCTATTTATCTGATTCTTTGCTCGTGTGCATGTGGGTATATTAACATTAGTTGCTTGACAACACCGGAACGCCTCATTGCCACTTCCGCGAACGATCTTGCACGCTAACTTGCGGACTTGCGCCACCTGCCTCTGGCCAATGCCCGGGGTGTGGCCTGAGCTGGCAGGATGTCACGCGCATTCCCCGAGATGCCCCGATGCCTCATGGCGAGTCTGCAACTGTGTATGCCGGCAGAGCAAAAAAAGTTGCACAAAATCACGTGAGGACATTGTCAATGTGTCCGAATCACACGTTGCCCGGTGTCAGAATGCGGTATCTGAGTTGAACTCCGCGCCCGCGTGCTGGAGCTCACGACCATTCGCTCACCGCCATCACCGAGCATAAGCGACATGCACTCTGGCACCCGACATGGCCCTGTTCTTCGCACCGACTTTTGAGCGATCCGCAGCAACACACATGCATTTGCCTCCTTTCTGCACATCAAGGATGTGGATGCGGCTGTTTGCGCATCAGTTTTTCGCAACAACTCCGTGGATTTGGTTGCAAGACGCATTGCAGCCCCTGTAGAAGCTAGCACAAGTTCGACGACCCTCGACACATTTTGTATTGTGCCGATCACCCTGAGGGAGTTCGGACAGACTACCTCATCGAAGTCATGGCTCTACCTGTGCTCGATGCGCGGATACCCGTCGGCGGAGTGGAAACTGAACCGGAAGTTCCAGAAGCTGCGTCCTGCCGTCCACCTGATCCCCATCAAGATGGAGGGAGATGTTCCTGAACTCGGTGCTCATGAATCGACATTGACGGCGATGAATGAAGTACCATGAGGTAGCAAAGCCAGGAAAGGCATCTGGGTTCTCATAGTTCTCATATTCTACGAACTGCTGCTATCTTCAAACTAGAACTGTCTACACATCTTTCTTTGCGAGTTTGCGCGTTAATTTGTTGATGGCGGACACTTTGCTGTCCTGTGGACTTAGCATAATCATGCTTTGCGGGTATCACTTCCACGACATTTTCAAGGAAAGACTCTGACCAACGACGTCGGTGCCCTGCACTGCTGTGTCGCCGCTGCGGGCCCGTCCCAAGCTAGGGCATGCTAGGGCCCTAATTTGTGGCCCAAGCTGGCCTTCTAGAGCCTGGTAGGTCCGAGCCCGAAATCTGTCAGCTTGGAGCCCTGGGACGAGATGAACTGTCCTGCAGCTGTCAAACCTCAGCTTTCAGGCCTTATTGTCGTGTCTTCTTGCCTTTGATAATTGCCTCGATCCTGCTGGTCATTTCCCCTGCGGCGAGGCCCAGGACTGTGAGGGTCAGGGTCGTTCTTCTGCTACTGCACGTGTTCTAAGTCAAGTGGCATGGTTAGAGAAGTGTTTTGAGGCATGCCAGGGTTCAGGCCGATCCTCAGTGGCGGGGGCGAAGGCGAAGGAGCCTCAAAGCGAGAGCGAGAGCGGCGGCAGGCAGACGGGCTGACGCCGCTCTGAGACCGCTCTCTCTCTCGGGCTGTCGCCTGCCGAGCCGGAGGGTCGGTGCTTTGCCGGCCCGCCGTGCGGAAGACCACCCGCGGAGATCGCGGCCTGCAGAGGGCGAAACGGCTCCGAAACCCGCTTGAAAACCCTTCTGCAACCGCCCCCGCCGCTTCTCGCCTCAGCGGCAGGTCGCCCTCCGCGCTGTGAAAGCAGAAGCCCCTGTTCGCCTCGGACTGAGGCGTTAAAGCAGTGAGGCGAATTCGCGGCTGCGAAAGCGGCTGCGGCGGCCCCTCCAATCCGAGCTCCGGGCCACGGCTTCCGCAAGCTTGGCACTGCCAATCGGTGTTTCGCAGACCAAACGTGGGCACAAGAGAGAGAATCCGCTGGCCCGGCTGGCCCTGGCCCTGCCTTTGTAGGAAGGGCGGCTTGCCGATGATGGCCTGTGGGGACCGCGGCAAGGGCCGCGCCTGGGCCTGGCCCGAAGAGCCTCAGAGTCAGAGCGAGGCGAGGCCGAGGCGCGAGGCCGAGGGGCCGAGGCGCCCTCCTCCCTCCCGGCCGCAGCGAAACGCGGAGTTGCTGAGGCAGAGGCTCACGTTGTAGGGGACGGGACTCAGAAACCGGGCGGAGGCTCTGTCGGCGATCAGGACTCACTGAGGCCGTGGCCCGGGAGCCACCTGCCCGGAAGCTGCGTGGAAAATATCGTCACAACACAAACAAGAACTTCTCCAAGCGCGAGAGAGCTGAGGTCTCTGTTTCTCGGGCGCCTCGGCCGCCGGACGCGCGGCCTTGCCTGGCGGGGGCTCGCGCGCTCACCCTCCTCGCCCTGGCCTCCTTCAGACATGCCGTGCCCGCAGAGCAGCACTCGAGGCTGCGCAATATTCCTGAGACTGAGACTTCTGGAAAAAGTGCATGGGGGGGGGGGGGTTGACTTCCGTGCCACAGGGACCAGAAAGAGAACGCAACACGACAAGACAGGACATGGTCTGCATGTGCTCGCCGCATGGCCGCCAAGCGTCTTGCTGAGACCCAGCTCCGCCTTCTCCACCTCGCAAAGCGGCCTCTAAGCGGCCTCTCTGCGTCTAGAGCGCTCCCTTTCGGCCCTGCGCCTCGTAGTCGGAGGGCCCAGGCCCAGGCAGCGGCCCAGAGCCCTGCGCAGCGGAGTCGAAGCCCCGCGGGGCGCCCTCGAAGCTGCCGCGCCTCTGACTCTGATCCGCCAAAACGCGACACAGACCGCGCACACACACACACACAGAGAGACAAAAAAACACACACCGCACGCTTCTCTTTCATTTTAGGCCCCCCGGCAGCGACAAGGAGGGCGAGTCCAGGCCCACGAGCGAGGAGAGCCCGACCGTCTCTGCGCCGCTTGCAATGAAGCCTCAGACAAGGGCCCCGGGCCTCGCCGCCCCAGACCTCGACCTCTCGCCCCCTGCCTGAGTAGGGGCTGAACAGCGGGCCCCCAGAACTTCCCGTGACCGCCACCATCGCAGGCACTCCCAAGGCTGCAGACTCTGCTGAACTCGCCTGCGCTCCTCTCCCTCTTTGCGGATATGCTACGGCCCACACCCTCCGTGTCTCTGTCTCCCACGCTACACAACTTCTGCTGGGCCAAAGCAAGGTCTCTTCCTTCGCCCGGCACGGCCACCCATGAAGTCGAGTTTGTGGGGGGCTGATATGTGCAATAGTGTGCAACAGTGTGTGTGCGGCATTTGCTAATCCGACTCGTCTCGAAACTCCTCTCGCCGCGAGGCAGAGACTGTCAGAGACTGGCAGAGACTGGCACTGTCTGGCGACTGCGATGGGAGATGAAACTGACGGGACACGGCACTCCGCCGAGGCAGTCTGCTTGGCAGATGGCCTACTATATCTGCGCCACTTCCAGTTGGGCGAGTCCGCTTCAAGGGACAAGCGGTGCTCTGCTGTAGCACCACAGGTCTCGAAACCCGTTGAAGTCTGTGCCTCTTGACGCTTTGCTCAGGGTTTCGGAAACGCACGAATTCCGGAAGGCCGCAGGCCGCAGCGAACAGACCACAAATGCTGGCAACGAGAATTGGCCGCTGCACAGTAGCGCCGAGGAGGTGAGCAAAGCAGTGCTACATCAGGAATATAATTACTCACAAGTAAATTCAGGGTGCAAGCCTCTATAGCCTGCCCAAAAGTTGTGGCACGGGTCCGGGCTAAGCAACTAAGCAATGCATAATGTCTTGGTGACACTTGACCTGCTTCGGACCGCAGCACTGAACGAGGATGCCTGATTTAAGTCCAAGTATAGGTTCTAAGTTTGGGAGATCGCGGTATAGCGGAGCCTTCCGGAAGTCGCAAGAGCTCAGCGAGCCGCCGCCAGAGCCACCGAGCCAGGACCGCTTCAAGCCAGCTTTTCAGGTAGCCTCGTCCTCGTCGTACTGCGACTCCCCCGGCGCCAGCAGTCGGTATGCTTGGATGTCGTAGGCCGTGCCCATCTGCAGCTGCTCCTGCACGGAGCAGACAGCGTGACAGCGTGACCATGCGTGACCCTCCCGCAAAGTTTGCAAGGCTGCTACAACGGCGTGGCCGCGGGCGCCTGCTTGTAGCGTCGCTCCACCTGGAAGAGTCAAGCAAAGCGCTGCCGACGCGAGACGGGAAGCGGAGGCTGCAGGGCACCTCGGGGTGGTAGCGGAGGGCCTCGAGGAAAATCTCCTCGCGGAGGGCCTGCACGGCTGCGGAGAGCGCACTTTGAGCGAGAGATGGCCAACTTCGCGCGCCACAAAAACCCCCAACTTCCCCCCCCATGCCGCGAGGTCGATCTTCCGGCGCTCGAACTCGAAGTCGCTCAGGTCCAGCGCGGCACTCGAGGGCTCGTCCTGACGGCCGAGCCCAGCACCAAGCCGCTTCCGCTCCTCCCTCTCTCTCTCTCTCTCTCTCTCTCTTGCTTGCTTGCTTGCTTGCTGGGCGTCTAGGGCAGGGCGGACCTACCCTCGCACATGAGCGCTACGCCTTCGTCTTGTTCGGTGTGAAACACAGCGTGGTCCCCTAGGAGCTCACTGAAGGTTTGTCCCTTTCCCTTCCAAACAAACAAGTGTCCCCTGCTAGACCCATCACATTCCCAGCCTCAATGAGCTCACCCGGAGTCTGTACTAGTGTCTGTGTTGACAACTTTGTCCCGAACCTTGTCGGGCGTTGTCTTAGTTCCGGTGGCCCTTTCTGCTAAGGCAAGGCGGCAAAAAAACAGAGTGCACAACTAGAAACACCTAAGGACATGCGGAAGCTACTTCACTGGGGGCCCCGATTGCTGTGGTACTCTACTGCTCTCCTGGTTTCTGTGGGAGTTGTTGGCTAACAGTGCGGGGCCCTGAGGCGAGGAAACAGAAGGGGAAAGGGTTCATGTCCAGCTCTCTCTCTCTCTCTCTCTCTCTCGCTCGCTCTCTCTCTCTCTCTCTCTCTCTCTCTCTCTTCTTCCACACAGTCAAGCGCAGTCACGCCCCCTCCCGCGAGCGCGCCCTGTTGGTCTCGGAGTCCGTTCGCTGTCTACTTGAGATGAGGCTCGCGTCTTTACAACTCTGGTACCCCCTTTATTGAACACTAGAAACCCCCGAGCCTCATCTTCCATAGGGCAGTTGCCGGGGATGTCGTGCAAACTCGCACCCTATTCACCTATTGCAAGCTGACTACAGGCTCCGTATCCCCCGTAGTACAAGACAGCAAAGTGCAGCTTCTCACAATACTCATGAACAAGTTTGAGCTTGGGGGTACAGGCTTCACAACGTCTCTCTCTCTCTCTCTCTGTGTTAGCAAGCGAAGTGGAGGGACTTGCAAACAGGCACTTCTGAACTGCACAGCCGCTCTTTGTCGAAGGGATTATCGAGCATGAGGTGCCGGTGATGGATCCCGAACTTGCAAAGGCTACAAAGGTAACGGCGATGGAACGTAGAGCCCTTGTAACCTACGCTGCACATTCGCGCGCTTAAGGCGCGGCGAATCCGCGCGAACGAGGGCCCGGTTATTTGCCGGTCCTCCGGGCAGTGCAGCTGCTCCAAGTACTGCAGGGCCAGCGCCTGGTCCACGGTCACTCGGTGATCGGGATTGAACTGAAGCCTCGGCTCGGCTTTGTAGACATGCTCTAAAGAAGAGGTTAACACGCTCATTTACAAAGGAATTTCCACTTCCCAGCGTCGTGGAGTCCAAGAGCTCCAAAACCAGGGGAGGCACCGTTCCTGCGACGAGTGTATTTTCTGTGCTCATCTGCTGAAAAACACCTCTTTCCCGCTGCCTACGGCCTCGTAGAGGGCCGCGCGACCCTGGGTTCGTGGCAGGGACCTCAGGGCTGGGCTGGGCCCCGATGCGTGCAGCCACAGCGTCGCGAGCCACAGTGCCACTCTTCGCAGCCAGGAAACTCGATGAATTTCCGGCACTTCTCGTTGTTGATCCTGATCACCGGCGCTCTGAACATGCGAGAGATGCGAAAACTGCAGGAGAAAAGCGGCTCCTGTTCAACGCGGAGGCGTCGGGTGAGCCCAGGTTGCTGATGATCAGCTGCAGCTGGTGCTGCGTGTTCTTCCCAGGAAGCAAAGGCCGCCGCCTCCCCGCACCGGCCCTCTGCTGCCCTGTGTCTGACCGGAGAACTGGGCCTGAGCATCTCGGCGAAAATGCATCCCAGGGACCACATGTCGATGGCCTCGTGAGTTCACTGTCTCTCGGAAAGTGGCCAGAGAAACTCTTCCCGCGGGGCCCCGGGCAGGTCCGTAGTCTGCCCAAGAGCAGAGAACTTCGGGTGCCCGGTACCACCGAGTGCAAACGTACCTGTGAAAACCGCAACCGTGTGTGCCCAGTAGTCCTTGGTGCCCCTTAGTTGGCCCTGTGCCCCAGTTGGCCCCGGGCTCCGTGAGCGGCCGGAAGTCGCCGTTGCTCATCGCAAGGCGCGCCAGCCTGGACAAAACATCCGTCGCTCCAAGCCCCTCGTACACTAGTCACTCGTCTCTGACATGCCGAGACCCCATGCTGGGTTTAGGGCTCTGTAATTACATTTGACTCTTTGCTCAATGCTGCCCCCCGCACTCCGAGCATCTCTCCGAGGGGAGCACCCGTAGTCGCAGATCTTCAGGTCACAGTTGCTGTTGACCAGCAAGTTCCGCGGCTTTAGGTCTGCGGCAGATGCGCTCTTAGGCAAGAGGCACAAGAGGAGTCTGCCTTGCCTCGATGTATCACACCGGCCGAGTGCATGAACTTCAGCCCACGAAGGATCTGAGAAGCGCTGAGCGCGAGAGCTGCGAGGGCCTACGAGGGCTGTGAGGTCTGCTGTGCCTGGTAGATGAAAAACTGGCAGTGCTCATCGGAGAGCGGCTGGGGACTCTTCAGAATCGAGGCCAAATCCGTCTCCATGAGCTCAGAAACTACGTAGATGTCCTGATTTCACTGCATCCTGAACTTGCTTTTCGGGTTGCTCTTGCAGCAATTCTCCTCGAAGCCCGACTTCAAGCCAGGCAAGAAGACATACCTCCAAGATGCGAGCTTCTCTGGCCAAGTCTCTCTTCGCAGCCGGCCCCCCGCACCTAATATCTATGAGGTTCTCGTGGCGCAGGTGCCGCAGAATCTTAAGCTCCCGCAAGGTCCGCTTCGCGAAAGTGATGTCATCGAAAGCACTCCTAAAAGCGAGAGCCGCCGAAACCAGATGTGGGATTTTGCAGCTGCTTTCGCTGACTGGGCTTCCGGGCTCGATCTTCTTGATCGCGACCGTGTCTCCCGTGTGCTCATCCTACAGCAGGGCTTTTTGCAAGGATAATCCTGTAGTTTGCCATTAGGATCATTAGGAGCAGCGCCCTTGCAGAGCAGACCACGCCATAGGCACCCTGGCCCACAGCCTCCGAGACCTCAAAAAACTCAAAGAGTGACTTTTCTGCGCAGACATCTCTAAGTCTCTAAGCTTGGGGAGGCGCCGTGAAGCGCCTCGGGGCCTCACGGAGCCGAGCATTCCTTGTCCCCCCTCTTCGCTCAGGGCAGGGGCGGCAGGCGGCAGGGGCCTGGAAGTTGGAGCCGAGCACGGGCGTGCTCTGTAGCTCCAGCTCCAAGGAGTCGATCGGCATCTGATCTCTGGTCATGGACCCCAATGGACTTTCTCAAAACCCTCTCGCCTCCACTCCAAAAGAGTCGCGTCAAAGCGCTAACAGTCACCCCGCCGCGCCGCACGTGCGCCCGCCGGGCCGCCGGGGGCTCCCAAGCGAGCGCCGCCGGACGACTGCAGCGGCTTTGGCTTCGGCGATGCGACGCTTCGCGGTGACGGCTTTGACGGCGAGGCCGCGGCCAGAATCCATTGCCCAAAGCTGAAGCCGAAAACGCGAGACGGCACTGACATTTCGAGAATCAAGCTTGTCATGTCTCATAATGTCGTTGAATTTCGTGGCGCGGCCGAACCCTTTCATTTTCATGGACAGCAGCAGGCAGCCGGAGTCCACGTGGACGTGAAGAACCTTTACCTTGCAGTTTCGAGACCAAGCAAGCCTATTTGTGTTGAAGACACACAATGAGACAATCAACCAGGCCAAGGCGGTAAACTTCGATATGCAACACTCGATATCCAAATGATCTCAAACAGTACAAACAGATCGCTCGGTCAACCTTTGTCCTCGGTCCGGTCTACTGGCACGCTCCTGCACCCTCCACAATGGACGCCATCAAAATTACGAGCCGAAGTACCGTCAAAAGCGCTTCTTTGACAACTAATTCATTTAAGCGATATCTAAATCAAATGTGCAAATTCTATGTAAACACTGTTCGAATTTTGAAGTTCTGAACAAAACATGTATGCGCCAGCCACCAATGCCAAACTTAGTTGGCATTCACTGTATATTTTTCCCCATGAACATGAACGGTAGCGACTATCTTTGACAGTGATTTCTCCGCCGAGGCCAGAGCACCTAATCCCCGTTTTTGCGTCCATTTTCCGACGCCCGCACGGCCTCCCTTGATTTTACCTGACTTGTCGGCCTTTGCCTCCTCCACCCCCTCACTTTTTGCTGTTTTTGGTTTTTTCCGGCTCTTGCCCACCCCTGCCTACACCCCCCCCCCTGCCCCCGCCTCCCTGCCAAGCAATAGACCCGCCTTGCCTGCCCTGTGTTGCTGCCTCTGTTCCCTGTTTTTCTGTCTGCATGTTCTTTTTGTTGGCCGTTCTCTGTGTGCTGCAAGACTCAGCTCCTGCTCTTTCTTTCCTGCTTGATTGCCCGCCCACCTTTCCTGTTCCGGCTCCT
>CAJNDV010030863.1:14579-30730 GCA_905221635.1 Symbiodinium sp. CCMP2456 | reverse complement strand
GTGTTGCTGCCTCTGTTCCCTGTTTTTCTGTCTGCATGTTCTTTTTGTTGGCCGTTCTCTGTGTGCTGCAAGACTCAGCTCCTGCTCTTTCTTTCCTGCTTGATTGCCCGCCCACCTTTCCTGTTCCGGCTCCTTGGACGGCAACTTAAACCCTAAACCCTCACCCTTCTGGCCCCCAGCAGCCGAGGCGGGCGGCGTAGCGTTAAAATTGCTTAACTGATACCTCTGGAATGATTATCTGCTTGTTCATTGAGCAGTATTCGAACATGAAGCAAAACATTCTGAAGCAATCATGCAACAAACATTAACAAGGCTAGCGATGCTGGCGGGATATTGGTTTTAATTTAGCATCGCCAATAAGCATATCAAAAGCTTGCCGGTAAGCGGCTATTGCCACAACTAAGTGTACGAAGCCGACTTTGTACAGCTAATCAACCGACATCACTACCCGGGTGGACGTTGCTATGGTTTGGACATGGATGTTCTGGCAAAGACGGCTTTGGTAACGAGCATAGATTCTTTGGCAAGTGAACCTTGGTAAATGGCGGCTTCGCCATGGATACCCTGGTCATGGACGTCGACGTTGCTCTGGCTTTGGGCATGGATGCTCTGACGGATGCTCTTGTGTATGGACATTGTTGCTTCGGCAAATGCATGTCCTGGTAAATACATGGCTTATCTTGGCTGCTCCGGAATGAACTTGACGATTGAACTGCCTCTTCAGAACCCGAACACCCCAAGCCAACCCACGCAAGCCACCAGGCTCCTTCTTTTTGCATGCGCACGTCTTGAATCACACACGCCCGATGGAACATGCTTCTGTGGCTTGCGTGGCGCTACTGTCATCAACCTTTTGAATGACAAGGAATCTCTCACCGTTCGCTCTTTCTCCCTCGGTGCTGTTGCAACGCCTGCACCGTTTTTCGGTAGACTCACTTGCCTGACAGTGTTTGAGGGCCACTACAAGGTTCTTGCCTGACCCTCTTGGAGGGCTACTACAAGGTTCGAGCTTACTCGCTACGGCGACAAAAGGGCCAGAAGCAAAAATGGCTCAATTTTTGACCGTCCAAGCTTTCACCGCCTCACGGCCGTCTAGTGCCAAGGAAAAATAACGCGCAGGCCTGTGAACCTCACAAAGTTCCTTGGGACAAGATGCGTTCTCAACTACTCCAGATGACAGGAAGCAGTCCTTCTTCCGCCGGACCACATTATGGGCATCCCAAAAATAAAATTGTGCCTCCGAAACCGAAGGCCGCTGCCAAGGCCGCAGCCCCTGTGCTAGCCACGGCACCAAGAGAGGACGATGGGGAAAGTCCGTCAGGTGGGCGTATTCCGCATGAACGTGGCCAAGCTCTGGATTTCCGGGACCGGAAAGTGACAATGCGTCGGATCAAATCAGATACTCTTCTGGGAGACCTTGTTATGGACGAAAGAGACTGGACTTTGCTCTGAAAGGAACAGAAGCCTTGCTATGGACGAAAAACACTGGACTGTAGTCCGGTAGACATCAAACAAGTTCCGTCCCGCGACCAGAAAAATTCGGAAACTTCCTTCTCTAAGGAACAGGTCCGATCTCCGGAAACAGCAGAATCTGATGATCAAACGGTCAAGCTCTATCCGTAAGCCCGCCAGCCACGGCTCAACTTTTGGCAGCTACGGTCAAGGAGAAAGAGAACTAAAGAAACAGTTTGACGACGCCAAGAGGAGTACCAAAACTGGCTGGACAACGAAATCTGCGAACTCGTTGACACCAGGACCAGGAAACTTGCAAAAAATCAACACCTATGCTGCGGGCCGTTCCGGTCTTCCTCACACTAAAAAACAAGGGCGGCAATTTCCTGAAACTTGAGGCCCGCTGCGTCTGAAGAGGTTTCCAGGATCAACAGGAAGACCCTCAGCAGACAGACAGCCCAGACCTTGGTGATAATCGTGTGATTTAGTTAGCGTCTAATTATTTGCAAGTATGGCTTGCAACCCTAAACACCCAGCCTTCATTATTTATGAACAACTATAAGTTCTGAGTTCTCTTTATAAAGACATGGGTCATGGGTTAAGCATGTGGAATACGGAATACTGCCTATGTGTCGGTGTGTCTGTCTTCCTGTGTATACACAAATCCTTCTTGTTACCCATAATAAGCCATATTTTGGGGATTGAAAGGCGCTTTTTCAGACCAAGCCGGTACGGATAGTCGTCGGGATCGAGGCTTTGCAGCGGCAAAATCCACAAGGATTTTGGAACTTGTTTACGGCACCCCCGAATATCCCCGAGCGAGGCTTTGGCAGCATCCCCGCAAAACCAGATGTCCGCATAGAAAACGGGCCCAAATTGCCTGGTATTTTGGGTTGTAGATTGTGGGAAACCGCACTTTGTCGACTTGCAGCACTAAAGAACTGATATAAATACATATTCCGAATCCTCAACACTCTGCCAACTAATTAACCTGAAACGGTACATGAACAGTTTCAAACCATGCAACATTGCATGCCAGATCGAGCAGCTGATGCGATGTGTTTTGGTGTTGGGTGGATTGGGATATGTGGCCTACTCGCGATAAAGTCAGGAATACCGTATTTACGGTGTTTCCTGCCTGTGATAGTTGCTGCGGGAAGAACCCACGCAACCAATCAATCTAGCAGTGCGGTACCCATGACGATGCACAGGTTGAGCCTGACCTTGTCTACTACATTTCTCAGGAATACAAGCAAGCACTACCTTCGTGTTGTAATGCTCCACATACCTTGGATGTGCTTGGAGTTCCTTCAATGTAAAATACTAAAACCCGCAAACACCTTCTCTCTTTCTTTCTCTGCAAAGATACATGTTTGTCAACAGAGATACAAACATGTAGAAACATGCCATCAAGCAGTACACACGTTCAAGCGTGCAATGGAAGTGCACGCAATCAAGTCGCGCTTACATTGCACGGCGCGGGGGACTAAGAGACGTAAAGGGAGAGCGAGAGGAGCGAGAGCAACAGCGACAGCGAGCGACTCGGTCTGCACGGCGATGCGCAATCGTAAGACTGCAAATAGCAATACAGCAACTAGCAGCAACTAGCAGCAACTAGCATCCCATGATTGCGCCAATGGAACCTCCACGGGCTCGTCCAAAGAGAAGGCCGAGGGGTTCACACGCTGCGGCCGCTGCGTGGTGCGCTGCGTGGTGACAGTGAAGTCTTGGGGCAGCTCCTCCACTGGGATCATTCCCCAGCCCTCGGAGGTTTCAACGAAGACGCCGAAGGCCATCACCACCCGCACGCGCCCCAGAAACCAGCTGCCGGAGCTGCTCAGCCTCTCGAGCTCGGAGCTCGCTCGAAGAGACCGTGGAGCTAAAGCTGCCTCCTTTTGGGGCTGCGTAGGCTGAGTTGCGGCAGCTCGGGCAGCTCGGCGTCTTGAGAGCAAGGAGAAGGTGAGGCGCTTCACCAGCTCCGCCTTTAGGCCCTTCGTCTCCAAGCCTCGCGAGACAGAGAGACAGAGAGACAGAGGACCCCAAGAATCGGTTGAGACAGGAAGCCGATCAGTTCCTATAGGTCCTATACTAAGCTGAAAGGGTGCTTTTTGTGCGTTCCGTCCTTGTTCGGCCAGCTGAGCTTTCAACTTCGTCACGGTCATCTTCTCGATGTCCAAAGCGGTTTGGAGCCGATCCAGAAGATCCTGCTTTCGGCCAGTCCTCGAGAGCTGCCGCTCCAACAAGGCTTCCTTCAAGAGCCGCACCGTCCAAGTCTCCAAGGCGCCGGGCCGGGAGCCCGAGGGCCGGGAGCCCGAGGAGCCCCTGCGAGCAGCGCGCCCGCTGCTCGCGCGCCGTGCGCAGCCTCGCCATGGCCCTCCTCGCCCCCCTCCTCGCCCTCCTCGTCCGCTCCCTGCGTGGAAGAGGTGCTTCGGTCCAAGGCCGTTGAAGGCTCTCGCCAAAGGGGCGTAGACATGGCTCAGGCTCAGCGCACTCGCAGAGAAGCCGCCTGGCAAGGCGGCCGGGGGAGGCCCTATCATGGTCTTGAGCCTCGAGCCCAAAGAGTACCCGGGAAATTTCCGCAACAAGGCGCAGCTCTGCGAGTTGCTCTGCACTTCCTTGCCTCCAGACACGAGCTTTGGTGACAGGCTGTGAAACTTTCAGTCGATTCAGCGAGCAGGCAGTCATTGCTCTGCTCTCCGGCACAGGCTCACTTTGAAGATCGTTCGGAACTGCCGCCATAGTAGTATCCTAGACTTTGAGCATGTGAAGTCGACTACCTCAGACCTCTTCAGCCTCTATCACATTCTATCACAACTGCTGCGAGGCCTCCCGAAGCCACTCGTGGAGTGCAGAAGGTGTCTGCTCGACCGGAGGGGCAGAAGGATTCTGTAAAGTTCGGCGTGCCCAGCGAAGGCCCCTGCAAGATTTCAACCTTGGCCAACACGAACGAAAAGGAACCCAGTGCCTCCCTCTACCTCTCCTTCCCCCCCTGTCTCTCGCCGCTTTTGCAGCTCTCTAGATTTGTGGTCCTCCTCGCAGTGCCGGCTCTATGTTGTTTTTGGACGTCCTTCCGGCCCACCCCGCAGCTGGTGTGTTCTTGGGGGCTGGGGGACACCCTGCTCAGCGCTTGAGGCCGTCTGCGAGGTGTGAAGGCTGCAGCGCTCCTGCCTGAAGTGTTTGCTGCGCCAGTGTCACGTGTCATTCAGTCATGCCTATATATATATATATATATAGCAGCTACGATCTGGGCACTTCCGTGGCGAAAGATATAACATTTGAGGTAGCAGTCTTAGAATTTCAGGAGTCGTGAAGCAAGCTGCTTGTCCTCCTGCCTTTCTTCGTTGGGCGGGGTCCGAGAGGCAACTTGGACGTAACATCTGTGAGTCGCGTATTCGGTGGGGGCGGCCCGGCGGGCAGGCTTTGTCAAGAGCGCGCGGAACACTCTGGAAGCCAAAGAACCGCAGAACATGTCTTCTCAGTGCTCGAGAATTGCAAGCCGCAGTTCGGGCCTCGTGGTTGTCGATGACACACTTCTGGTCACACTCGTTTCGGCAACCGTTGAAAAAATCCTCCAGCTGCCGCAATGTCGCACAAAGGTCCATGGCCGCCGAGGGCAAGGGCCCGAAAGGGCCCGAGATCCCGAACAAATAGGGCAAAACGTCTGTAAAAGATTCGCATGAAAGCCCCCCCTTTATCATGCTTGTCTGTTGACCCCTCCTCCCCACCTGCAGTTCTGGAGCCAGTTAGCACCGAGTGCTTGTGAGTGCTGCTCCGAAGGTTTCGGACTACGTAACTCCTTCTGCCAGCAAGAAAAAGCAGAATCTCGTGTTTCACCTCCGGGCGAGTCCGGGGGCGATCAATCTTTCTTTGCACCGCCCGCCTGGGTGCTTGCGGCGCTGGCGCCTGCAACGCTGCCATGCTGCGCCATGCTGCGTGCATTTGAACAGAGGCCTAGCCGCCCTGAGCCCTGAGCCCTGAGCCCTGAGCCCTGGCCCCTGGCCCCTGGCCTGCAAGCTGGAAAATGCCTTGGAGTCTTTGCATCGGGCTGCCGTAGAGCAGCAAGTTGAGTCCTCGACAGAAGGCCTTGCGAGACGCCGCTTTAAAATGCCGCATTTCTGCCCGCTCTCTCGTGTTCCAGGGTCTATAATACGGAGTGGGAATATCCAGAAAGATGCTCTGGTCCTCAACAAGGACAGGAGAAGCAATTCCCCACCAGCTTCATCTGTGGACTCCGGCATGCTGCGAACTGCGAGAAAAATGTTGCTGCTGCTGCTGCTGCTGCGGTTGCGACGGACATCAAAAGGACGACGATTTCATCGTGACCACCGCCACGATCATCCAAGGCATCCGTATGAACATGCTTTTGCAGGACAAAAGCTCATTCCACTGCTCTGCACACTCACATGCACACGCACGCACACATGCACGCGTGCGCCCACGCGCAAACACAGACGCCGCCACACAGGCAGACAGACACAAAGACAAGGACAGACACACACACAGACACCAACGGATACAGACACACCACTTGTGCAGATCTCCAATCCGAGTATGGGGTCCTTCTTCCTGACTACACACCTTTGATCCCTTGGCCTCACAACATCTCTTCGTCCGAAGCGATGCCCCAGTGTTAACACGCACGGTTTGTTGCTGTTGGCTTCGACGTGATGCGCCAGTGCTAAGACGTACAATTTGTTGCCGTTGCTTTGGCCTCGAAATGATGCCCCAGTGCTATCAAGTTCGACTTGTTGCCGCTGTTTTGGCCTCGAAGCGATGACCCAGTGCTAGGAAGAACGATTTGTTGCCGTTGCTTTGGCCTAGAAGTGATGCCCCAATGCAAAAAAAGTACGAGTACGATTTGTTGCCGTTGCTTTGGCCGCGCAGTGATGCCCCAGTGCGAAGAAGTCCGATTTGTTGCCGTTGTTTTGGTCCCGAAGTCATGCAGTGCAAAGAAGTATACGATGTGTTGCCGTTGCTTTGGCGAAGTGAGGACGAGTTGTTGGCACACAAATACATCTGCCCAGACTTCTGGCCTGGCCTCGCCATGGCCCCTGGCCGGGTAGGCGATGGCCGGAGGGATGCTGGGCTTCAAGAAAGCCAAGCGGTTCTGGACCAAGGACCGCTCGTGGCACAAACCTCTGAGGCCCTCCGGTCCCGCGAAGCGGCCGAAGCCCGAGTCCTGAAAAAGAGCCGACAAAGGCACATGACCCCCCCTACCGCCCTACGGCCCCTCTGTGACCTGTCCTTGTATCCCCCGAAGGGTAAGGATTGGCTGAGGTAGGTGGTGCCCTCGACGTCGTTGACGCTGGCCATGCCGCTCTCGAAGCTTCGGCAGAGCTTGGCCGCCCTCGTCTCGGAGGCCGAGTGTGCGCAGGCACTTAAAGCGAAGCGGCAAGCGTTGGCCAAGCGAAGGGCCTCAGCATCCGCCAACTCCGCGGTCTCGCCCTTCACTTTAAAAATCGACAAAATCGGCCCAAATGTCTCCTCCTCTGCGATCAGCATCCCTTCCGTCACGTCACAAAGCACTGTAGGCTCAAAGAATTGAGCCTCCCAGGCAGTGTTCTTCTTGCCACCACACAATACCCTGGCACCTTTGGACACTGCGTCGTCGACAAGGCGTTGGTAGTTGAGAAGGCTGGGTGGGTGCACGCAGGCCCCACAGTCCACGAAACTGCCTTCAGAGCCTAAGGGTGGCCCCTGCTTCAGCTGCTTTACGAGATCTGTGACCTTCTGACAGAAGAGATCGTAAACTTGCTCATAGACGATGAACCTTTCGGGCCCTGCGCAGTTCTGCCCCATGTTTTGGAAGGCACCGCGCACCACGAGCTGCGTCATCGCCTCATCGACCTGAGCATCCTCGCAGACCACGAAGGGGTCCTTGCCCCCAAGCTCCAGAATCACGGGGGTGATTTGCTCCGCTCGGCTGGCACATTCCATCACCTTGCGCCCCACTTGCACACTCCCCACAAAGATCAGCTTGTCGCATTCTTCGACCAGCGCTTTCCCGGCCTGCCCGTAACCTGCACAAAGCTGCACCAAATCCACAGGAGCCCCGGCAGCTTCGAGGCATTGGCGTAACGCCTTCGCCAAGTAGACACTGGACCAAGCCGCAAACTCGGAGACCTTGATCACAATCGCATTCCCTGAGAACAGGGCAGCGATCATCGGATTGAACACATTGTGAAAGGGATAGTTCCAAGGCACGATGGCCCCCACTACACCCACTGGCTCCCACTCGACACGACTTGTCTTGTGCAAGTTCATGAGCCCAGAGTCCCGGTACTCGGGACGAAGAGAACTCTCGCCATTTGCGATGGTCCAACGAAGCTTCTCCAGCGTCACGGTAAGCTCTCCGACCATGGCATCCAATACCGTCTTGCCAGAGTCTCGACAGGCAACCGTGCAAATGGTGTCCATGTTCTCCAAGACGAACTGCTGGATGGTACGCAGCAGATAACGCCTCCGAGCAAAGGAGGAAGTCTTCCAGAGCTGCTGTGCTTCCCGAGCTTTCCTCACCCGCTCCTTCATCTCCACTGCGCCACAGGCAGGAACCTCTCCCAGGAATTCCAAGGTCGCGGGATCCCAGCAGGGGATGGACTCTTCTGGCCAATGAGGCCACTCTTTCTCAAAGTCGAACTTTCGGAGAATCTTGCGGTCCCCCCGAGAGGTTTCGGCCTCCGTGCAGGCTACAGAGACCTTCGCCGCAAATCCGAACCCAGCGAGAAGGTCCTTGAGGAACTCCCGGAAGGTCCAAAGCCAAAAGATGCAAAACGCGAGGAGGAGCTGGGCCTCCAGCACTTCCGCGATCCAAACCAAAACGCCCATCTCGCATCAAAGAGAAAATTCTGGGAAGGGGTCGGGGCCTGCAGCTGGGGGGGCTCTCTCGAGAGGCAACTCGCACATATAAGGCTGAGGAAAACGGCGTGTTTTGCAGACACTGTCGGATCATTCGGAGACTCTTGTTTCTTTACGCAGGTGTCTGCAGACTGTTTGCACGTCTCACTGACTCGCTCTGCACTGCTCCTCACTATGTAAGGGGGGCTTCTCGAGGTCGTTACCTCAAGACTCTAAAGTCGAAAGGTTGCAAGCCGCACACTGACACCCTTCAGCCGGAGTCACCGAACACGCAAGAGTGGCCGCAGCTGCATGGAAAGCCTTAGCTGTACAGGTTCAACGCTCAGACAAGAGTTGCGAACGCCTTGAGGCCACAGCTAGCTCCGCACCAAGTAGGGTCCCTCACCTTCCAAGTGCCACGGCCCACGGCATGAGGCTCTCTGCCCTTCCCAATGTCGCTCTGGGCCGGCGGCTGCTCGCGAGGGTGGCCCAGCCAAGGGCACCGTCCCGGAGGGCACGCACGTGAAGGCGTTGCAAGCCCTGGAGCCACATGGAGTCACAAAAACCCCCCGAGTGTCCTGCTGAGCCTCCTCCATGTTCGTTTCAGGTGCTAACTCCCGAGAATGTCACTGAAAACACGCATGTGGCAATATGTTGGTGGCATGATATAACAAAACGGTGAGGTTCGTGCAAACCCTGCCGTTGCAAGTATGAATATGTCCAAATGTAGGAAAGCATTCTTCCGACCATGGGGCAACAGCCTGCCGTCTCATATCAAAATAGCAAAAGCCGCTGGGTTTGCGACAGCGAAACCAAAAAAGCTACGTCCGAGAAACGACGGAACACTTTGCAGTACCTAGGGAGGCCGACAAAAACAGGAAGCCAAGGCCCAAAGTTAAGGAAGAAAGCTCCCGAACCACCTTACAAAAAAACACCTCTGAGTGCAGCTTTAAGGTTGCGCTTCGGATTTGCAGGGTTACTTGGACTGCTTCGTGGTGTCCGCAACCGTCAACAAAATGATGCGGCATGACTGCTGCAACTTCTACGCTGTTCCTGCCATTTTCGTGGGAAAGCCGCACCACTAGAAACCGCTGAGAAAGGAACGGCGTTTGAATGACATCATCCGATGCGGACAACGTGGAGCATGTCACGAATGTTGAATCAGATGTATCTCGAACCAGAACAGCGTTTCACATCGCTTTACGGCCACATGCCCTGCCTACTTTGCAGCACGAATGGTTTCCAGATGCACCCGGCCTCCCCCGACGGCTCGGCCCTGGGCCCGGCGTGGACCTGTGAGAGTGAGTGTGTGTGTGTGTGTGTGTGTGTGTGTGCCAAATTCCGCTGTGCGATCTACGCAGACACGAACAACCTACCTCAATCTGTTTCCGCCAATCTCCAGTCCTTGAGCAGTCTTCAGCCATTGCCATTCGGCATCGTAGCATTCATAGATGCATCGTGAGCATTCGGGGCACAGTGGGCTCGTGTCATTAAACACAGTCCCGCGATCTTGACTTCAGTGGAGGATCATTCAAACAGCTAACCATTACCCAACTACACGGCAGCATTCGCGAAGTGATCAAGAAACATTCGAAGCGACAGTCAACTACCTCATGGTACACTGTACATTTTTGAGCTCATTCGAAAATCGCGGCTTGACTCGGTCGACATTCGAGTCATTGCAGGAAACGGAGGCGCGTTGCACTGTACAAGCAATAGTGCACAGTCGGGCATTGATCCTTTCATCATTGGATCCGAGAATTCGCTTCTGCCATGCAAAAAAACCGTCCTTCAACATTCCAACAAAGACTTCACATTGCAAAACATGCGACATTGCTTCTGCACGCTCAATTCCAACAAGAATTCAGCCCTAAGACTGTCTGATAGCCGGATTCGAGGATCGGGCTGACGCATGAGGTTCCACCATCGGCGTCTTCGGCCGACGTACGAGACAATGCTTTCGTTGGCTTGTCCGGACAATGGGCCGTTCACCGCTTGTCCACTACGGAATTGGGCTTACCAGCCTCTCAAAGCAGCAACACCCAAGTCCTTGGCTTTCTGAAACGCGTTGCCCCTTAGCCCCTTTAGAACGCACAACGCTGTTCCGCTTCTAGCTTTGCGTCGTCATCGTCGTGATCTACATCGTCGTCTGGTTTCAAGTCGCTGTCGTCGAACAGCTTTGAACTGCTTTCTGGTCGTGGGCCACGCTCCAGATCAGATGCTGGCGGTCTGCGTTTTGGGGACTTTTCCTTCTTACCTGTCTCCGGCTTGCCAGACGAGGTGAAGGAATATTCGGCTTTAGTCGACTCGGCTTCTTGCACTTCTGCTCGCACGCTGCGATCCTCAATTCTGTTCGGAACTGCCATTCGTGGTAGTTAGCCGGACTACCATCAAATCTGAAGACACGGTTCTTGGTGACTACCGATGCTGCCGAAGACGTGCTGGCCTGATACCTCAAACCTGCCACCGACATTGGTCGCGTGCACAGACTCTCTTTTCACTCTGTACAAACGCACAGCTTTCGATACACTCGTCCGTCCACACACAAATCACGCTTGGGGTACAGCCTTGCGGTCTGACCGAAAACCTCAGCGTCCAAAGGTTTCTCTGCCCTTTAGGGAGGTGGCAGCTCCGTTACCAGTTTGAATCCGAAATGCAATGGCAATGCTACTTTATTCGCCCTCGATCCGAAATGTACAGTCAGACATCAGATTGGAGCTACAGCTTGAAGCTACAGCTTGAAGCTGCAGTCGCGCTAGCACTTCACAAACGCTTGCCGCCAGGTGTCACTGTACAAAACGAGGATATTCATACACCGTGATCAAAAGATCATTGTCCAGTGGTCTTCCAGTCGTCTTCTCATGTCTGTTCTTCAAGATCATGAAATCACTCAAGTCACTCTCAAGGTGGTCATTCCTTAGCTTGCCAATGATCTCCTTCAAGAGATTCGTGGCTCGAGCTCTTTCCGGTAGTGAGAATGCTTGTGCAATGGGCGCCAGATATCAAAGCCTTCTCTGTGTCTTCATTTCGAACACTAGACCTTGCTGCGCTATGAGTGATCTGTGCCAACATGTATGCCGGTTGGCACGAGAACACTGTCAACTGATTCGTCTGCGAACGCGTTTGCTGAATGTCAAATGCTTCACTCAGATTATCAGTTGGTTCTTTCAAGATCATCCATGGTCAGCTTGGCAATCGGCTTGTACAATACTATGTATCGCTTCAGCTGCCATGACCAATCTTCCCATTTCTCCAACTCACCGTGGTAAGTCGGGGGTGGGAACAGTTTGATCTCTCCTCCAATCCCTTTTGCTCCGACGTCCATTATTCTCTTTCACTCTCTCCCTATCTCCACAGCCCATGCTGCGCCTCCATCCAAAATTCCTCTATACAACTCACACAGTTGCGAGCAACCTATACCAATCATTTTCTCACAATCCTCAACACAATCAAGCAAGCATTCCTCTGTGCGACCAAGCCAGTCTGACCCAGTCTTGGGCCAAATGCCATTCGGCATTGTAGCATTCGATAATGCATCATGTTCATTAGGAAAAATGCTACTGGTAGGGAGGTGTCATTTAACATGGAGAGAGAGAGCGAGCGAGCGCACGGAGTACCGTCCCCGGCGTGCCTCGAGGTGCTCGCCGACCTGGCGCAGGCAGTGCAAGCACAAAGGCGAAGAAACTCTGCGGTGCAAAGCCATGGGGGGCCCGGGGCCCGGCTGCGCCTCCAGGGTCCTCATGGCCGGACCGATGGCCAAGGTTTCCGTGAGGTTCACCTCCCGCTTCACCTCGTAGACCACGCGGATAATCCTGCAGAGCACGTGTGCGGAGTCATGCGGCGTGATGCGGCGCCGATGTGACGGGCGATGCCGAGCGCCCCACTTGGCAAACTCCTCTCGGCTGACTTTCGTGCTGCCCTCGACACATGAGACACAGTGTGCTCCTGGGAAGCCCCTTCCTTGCAAGTGCAGCTGTGACAGTGCGGCGTTGTCGGCCTTCTCCGTGTCCTCCTTGCAGGCGGCGAAGGCGCGCGCCAGCCTGGCAGCTGCCACACTGCCACACCGATTCATGACGCGACACGACATAAGTCTCTCATGTGCTGTGCTGCTGTGCTCTGTGCTGCCGTGTGCTCTGCTCAGCCGCTCGCTTCTCCACTTCCATATCGCAGTTGTTCTCCTTGAGGAAGGCATGTGCCTGTCCGGACGCAGAATTCGAAAGCCTCTCTCATCCAAGTCTCGGTCCAAAGCCTCTTCAACGGAGGCGGCATCCTCGCCCTTGGCAATGATCTGGAAGAGGTCCACGGCTTTGCCGCCCAGCTGCTCGATGCATTGCCGGAGCTTCAGGGCAACCTCGGACGCAGAATTCAAGCTGATTCAAGCTTGGCTTCTCCTTTCGGTCCCTGCCTCCACTCGCACTTCCTCGACCAAAGAGGCGGCGATGCGGGCTGTAACCTTGCGCCCCTCGGAGGCCTTGCGCTCTGCAAGAAGAACCCTTGCCTCTAGCCTTGCAAGCTTCAGCGAGAGCTCTCGAAGCTTTCCCTGCAGCTCTTTCAGCTCCTTCACGTCAGAGTCCTGGCTGTTCTCGCTATTGAGCCCGCTAGGCCCTGACGGAGGCTCTGACGGAGTCTCTGGCTTCGGCTCTGGAGCCTCCTTGCCGTGCGGCTC
Organism: Symbiodinium sp. CCMP2456; assembly: GCA_905221635.1. Classification (NCBI taxonomy): domain Eukaryota; class Dinophyceae; order Suessiales; family Symbiodiniaceae; genus Symbiodinium; species Symbiodinium sp. CCMP2456. The sequence continues at coordinate 17,778 of CAJNDV010030863.1, read as the reverse complement.
CTTGCCGTCGCCGTCGCCGCCTTCTTTCTCAGACTCCTTCGGCTCCTTCGGCTCCTTCGGCTCCTTCGGCTCCTTCGGCTCCTTCGTCCCTTCTTTCTGAACCTCTGAAGACTTCTTCGGAGCCTGAACCATGATCAGCTGCATGGTGCTGTGGCGCAGATTTCGCAGCTGGCTGAGGAAGCTAGGCAAAGAACTCCTTGCCGCCGCAAGCTTTTGATCCAAGGACGCTTCAAATTTCTGAAGCTCCTCCTGGGTCTCTTTTTCGGCAGCCGCCACGAAAGAAGCTGAGGCGGACTCCACTTCCAAGACCTTGCTCTCAAGATCTGTCCATGCGATGGACTCGACTTCTGCCGAGACTGATCCCTTCCGCTGCTTCAGGTACTGTCTATACTCCGCCTCAACCTTTAGGGAGTCCTGACCTTCGGCTTCTTTCTGCGCTTTCCTCAAGACGCGAGACTCGAAGCGTGCGATGCCCACGGAGGTCCGCAGCTGCTGGAAGCGCGTGGGCTCCAGGCCCGGTGCTGATGGGGCACTGAGCTGCTGGAAGATCCGATCCAAGGAAGCCGCAGGGATGGCGAAGCCATACTCCATCCTCGCAAAGTTCATGACTTCATTCCGGGACAGGAAGCCGTCCTCGTCCTGGTCGTAGGTCCGGAAGATGTCGCCGCTCTTCCGGTCCCAGAGCATGGGAGAGGCATTGTTCTGAATCCGCTCACGGCTTTCCGACGCCACTTTCACTGCCTGCTGAGCGGCCATCTGACAGGCCTGAAGCCGCGCCTCGCTGCGCTGCACGAAGACCAGCATTTCCTGCCGCAAAGTCTCCAGCTCCAGCAAAGCCATCCGGTGCCCTTCCAGCACTTTCCAGGCACCTTCGGCGCTCAGCTGAGCTCCTTTCCCTGCTTCTAAACAAACTCTCCCCATACGCAAAGCCTCCTCGGCACCCTTCGGGAAGCTGGACACTAAGGCATCTCGGCCAGAGCTCGCAGAGCTACCGCCCCCGCCGTTGGCGAGCTGGTAAAGCTGCTCTGCGATGCTTCGCGCCTTCTGGGCTTCCTCCTCCGCCTTGCAGAGGCAGGCCTCGACCTCTTGCAAGACTTGCCGGGCATTTTGCTCCTTCACCTTCAGCTCTTCCAGGCGAATCCTCTCTCTTTCCGCTTGTTCCTTCTGCCTCTCCTCCATTTGCTTCACGTACTGCTGCGCGTAGTTGAAGACGCGGTCTGCCTCCGCCTGGAGGGCCTCGCGCTGGTCCCCGGTCTCCGGGAGCTCTGTTCGCATGATCTCCTGGAAGTCGTGGCTCATCTGAGCCCAATTTTCAGGCGTGGCATCCGACAGCTTCTGCAAGGCCTTCAAGACATTCAGGTTGGCGGCCTGCTGTCGCTTTGCTTTTGCTTCTTGCTCCAGCCGCAGCTTCTCCTCCTCCTCACGACGTTTTTGCTCCTCTTCCAGGGCCAGCTTCTCCTTTGCCACTTGCTCTTCCGCCGAAGTCAGGACTCGGCTGGCTTCCTCTCGCAGTGCGGGCTCCTTGTCGCCTGTGTACGGAAGTTCCGAAGCCATTATGCGCTCGAAATCCGCCTTCAAGCTCTCGAAATTTCCCAAGTTCACCCCGGACATCCGGTGGAAGCAGGAGGTCACGGCCTGGACCGCCTTTTGCTGCTTGTCTTCCGGCCTCTCTTTCCGCTCGTGCGGCTGGCTCTCCGACCGAGCGCCGCTAGCTCCTTCCCTCTCTAAACGACCGCGGTCACGGTCCTCTCGGCGGTCTTCTCTGCGGTCCTCCCGGCGGTCTAACCGATCTCGGTCACGGTCGCGAACATCGCGGTCTGACCGGTCGCGGTCGCTTCGGTCGCGCCCGTCGCGGTCGCGATCTCGCTCGTCGTTGCCCTCGCGGCGCCGGCGCTCTTCCAACTTCCTCTGCATCTTCTCCTCGTGCTTGCGCCGCTCTTCCTCCTTCTTTTGGCGCTCCTCCTTCTCCTTCTCCTTGCGCCGAGCACGTTCGGCTTCCTCCTTCTCCTCAATGAGACGTCGACGTTTACGTTCCTCCTCTTCTTCCTCTTCTCGCTTCCGCCGGCGCTCCTCCTCGCGTCGTCGTTCCGCCTCTTCTTCTTCCCTTCTGCGACGATCCTCCTCTTCTCTGCGCCTCCTCCGCTCTTCTTCCTCTTTCCGGCGTCTTCTTTCTTCCCGCTCCTCCTCTTCTCTGCGCTCCTCCTCCTTTCGCCGACGTCGCTCTTTCTCGCGCTCCTCTTCTTCACGCCGCTCCTCCTCTCTCTTTCTTCGGCGGTCCTCTTCTTCCTTCAAGCGTCGGTCCTCCTCCTCCTTTCTTCGCCGCCTTTCCTCGTCTTTCCGTCGCCTTTCCTCCTCCTCTCGCTCCCGATCCTTGCGGAGGCGCTCTCTCTCCTCTTCCTCCCTCTTCCGTTTTTCCTCCTTGTCCTTCTTCTTCTCCTTTTCCGGACGCTTCTTCTTCTTCTTGTCCTCTTTGTCGTCTCTCCGGTCCGGTTCTTCTTGCTCCTTCCGCATCCGCAGTTCTTCTGCCTTCTTCTTGCGGGCCTCTTCTCGCTGACGAAGCTGCTCCATCAGCCGCCGGTCCTCCGCCTCCTGCAACTCCAGCTCTCGCTCCTCAGCCGTCAAGTCCTTCGAGTCCTTCGGCTTCCTACGTGCGCGAGCATCGCTGTCTGAGGAGCCATCTTTCGAAAGAGGTGCCGCTTTGGGTCGCGATACTTCCTCGTCGACCTCTTCCTCCTCCTCTTCCTCTTCCTCCTCCTCATCATCATCATCCTCATCTTTCTTGTCTTTCGCCTCTTCCTTTTTCAGGCTCCTTTGGCTCTCTTTGGCAAGCTGGGGGGCAGCCGTCACTGTGAAGCTCTTGTCAATGGGCCCGTCATGGGGCACGTTCCACTCCGCAGGTGGCGGCGATGTCGCCTGCAGATCGAAACACTCAGCCCATCACCCTCACGCACCATGTGCTTACATTTCACGTCAGGACTATGCGCCATGCCCGCGCCTTGCGACTTGGGTGATATGCCCAAACCATCTCGCCGCCCACACTGGGACTGAACCACCAACCGCAGTTCTCTTCACCATCCCGCTCATCCCAGTAGTATATTAGCACATCTAGGTCATCATCGTCATCTGGTGTGTCGTCTGGCTTCTTCTTGTAGACCGGCTTGCCATGATTGGTGCCGTGCCGAAAGTAGGTTCCCTTCAC
>CAJNDV010030863.1:0-14515 GCA_905221635.1 Symbiodinium sp. CCMP2456 | reverse complement strand
AGAGGGAGAGAGAGAGCGAGAGAGCACAGAGGGAGAGAGCACAACAAGCACTCTCCGCTCCCTTCGGGGCCCTGGCGGCGAAGGTCTCGGCCTCCTTGGCCTCCGTTTTGGCCTTGACTTGAGCGGCCGGGATGAGCTTCGCCACGGGAGCTTCCGAGTCCGACAAATCCACCTTCGTGCCTCGAGAAGCGCAAGCGCAAGGGCCCCACTTTTTTACTGGGCCTCTTTTTTCAGCGACGCCAGGAATGCGAACTCGGCCCGCGCCTTCTTTCTTGGGCCGTTCTGAGGAGGACTTCCTCCTCTTCTTCTCGGTCTTCTCCTCCTTCTTGCGCGGAGGGCTGGAGCTACTCCGGCGCCGACGCCGGTCCTGCGGAAGTGCGGCCGTGCGGCGGGGGGGGGGGGGGGGGNNGGGGGGGGGGGGGGGGGGGGCTCTCGAGCGGAGCGGATCGCAAGAGACCGTTTAACTGTCTGGAGGCACCGCCGCCTGTCCTTCTTTCCCATCACCGGCCGCGGGCCGCCCGGCGCCGGGCGGTCAGGCCAGCCTGCAGAGAGACAGCGACAAGTGGAAAGCATGCTGCGATGGATACCTTCGAGCAGCGCACCTGCTGAAGTCTACTGTGTGATGGGCACGCACGTGCGCGAGTGTCGGCGCTCTGCTACCCACGTGTGCTGAGCTGTCACACCAGCCCAAGCAGCCTCTTGCACCAAAACCTCTGAGCCAAACGCTGCATTAATATGAACTTGTCCGGGGCACACAGGTGAAACTGTGTAGACTGACCAGCACGCAATGACTCTCACAAGTGCTCCTTTCTTGAGGGGCGTCTCCTTAAGAGATGCAGGGTCTGCTCCTCGTTTGAGGACAAACTGAGCCCCGAGAGTTCACCTGACATCACGCTGTGAATATGTTGGACTCTTCTCCTTCAGATCAGAAGGTCGAGGCCGAGGCGGCCGAGGCGGCCGAGGCTCGGACGTCACTTTCTTCCTCTCCTCGCAGCATCCTCCTTTCGCTTCACCTTGGCCTCTTCGGATCGAGCCTGCAACGAGCACCCGGTGCGCGGATCCGGCTGATCGCTTCTTCCAGGACGGCGCTGACGGCGCCTGCAGGACCAGCCGCCGCGCTTCCTCCATCCACTTGTGGTCCTCGAGACCGTGAGAGGAATCGAGCCCCCTGCAAGGTGCTGGCAAGTGCTCCTTGGGGACTCCATAAACCTCCGAGGCCTCCTGCACCACCTCGCAGAGGGAGCGGCGCGTGGCGCGCGTCGGCCATCTCGGCCCCGCGGCCTGATCGATCTCGTTGGCCACCTGCCCCGCCTCGGCGACCCGACGCAAAGCTCCCTCTCTGCTCTCACGGCTTTTTTGGGCTCCCGGCAGAGCCCAGCACTGGCTCAATGGACTTCATCAGGTTCAAGCAGTACCTGCAACCACATCTCCTTCTGCCTTCTGCTGCCTTGCGGCCTTGCGCTCTAGGCCGCTCCGGCTGGGATGCTCCGGCTGGGCTCTTACCGGAAGGCTCGGTGCGCGCGCAAGTCGTAGGCCAGCCTCAGCTCACGGCCGCCAGCCGGCGGCCCTTTTCGACCCACTTCCACTTGCTGATGACGTGCAAAGCTCGAGCCGGTCCCGAGGCACTGGCTGCCAGGCCTTCGACAGCTCCGGATGATTCGGATCCACCGAATTGCTGCTGCTGGCCGCCTCTCCCCACGAAAAGCCGGGGCTCGAAACACGGCGCGAAACAGCCGCTCCCCCGCGGCGCCTTGATGGCGTACTCGATCCGCGCCGCTCTCCGAAGGGAGTCCTCCCACGCACTAGGTCACTAGGCCACAAAAGGGCCTTATAAGCCTCTTCCCACATCCCGTCCTCGCCCAGACTGTCTGAAAGAGTGCCGTTCGAAGCCTTCGAGTGAGAAACGGCACCCCAGCCCTGGCCTGAGGTCGGCGCGAAACAACCCCCCACCCCACCTCGCCCTTCGCAAAGCGGTACACTGCCATGGCGTGAGCGTGGCGAGCCTCGCGTGCGACAGACAGGCCCGGTGGCCCAGCNNCCCCCCCCCCCCCCCCCCCCGGCGTCCATGGCTTCTGACTTTCTTGCACCACATACGTCAACCCACTCACGCTTTGGTTCGCGGCCGCTGTGCCCCCCTCTGCGAGTTTCTAGGAGTTTGAAGGCAGAAAGCGGGGGCACGGGAGACCCGCGAGCTGAGCGAGCTGAGCGAGCTGGGCCGGGCCCCTGCGCAGAGCTCTGCATGTCCCTCCTGCTGGGCGCAGCTCGCGGCTCGCGGCTCAGGGCAGACCCGGGTGACACAGACGTCTGCGAAGCTCCATATTTGTTGCACTGTACAAACTGTGCACGGCTGTGGCGTCTTTTGCGCCACTGCCGACCAGCTTAGCTTCTATACACCACTCGCGAATTTTGCGACTGGGCACGAGCCGGGAGCATTTTCAGTGTCTGCGTGGTTGCGAGGTTGCGGTCGCTAGCTTCCTGGTGTCAGAGACCCTGCGGCAGCTGCCCCGAAAAGGGCAAATCCCTCTGAGACCGCTGGCCGATGTCGAGGATGATCGCCACACCGGCCAATACCCACTTGGCGGCAGGTTGTTTTGTTCTCAATTGGGCCACGAAGACGAAGTGTGGCCTGGCAACTGGCAGGCATGTCAGGCATGGCAGGCGCTGCTATGAAAAACGAGAAAGATAGAGAGAACAGCTCGAACTCTCCAACCTGCGTGTCGGCACGCAGTACGTGGGGCACATGTACATGTTCTTGTCTTCCTTCTCCTGTTGCAAACCGGCCTCCCAAATCACAGCGAGTCTCGGCTCTTGCGGACGCTTGCGATAACACTCGAGGTCTGCAAGCCAGACATCGCCTTGCAATTGATAACTGGCAGCCGTGTGAACATGTCCTTCGGTCGCGAATCCTCGCATCGCGGGAATCAACTTTGCACCTCATGAACCTGCACATGCCAACAATCATGCATCTTTGCAAAAGCAGCTGCCATGTTAAGGATACTCACCGCGTAAAGACAAGCCTCGGTTGGAGAATTGAGAGCCCCATGGAAGCTAAACATTTACACGCGTATGGTTCACCCATCCTCCCCAATCCCGCCAAAAATGTATTAATATTCTAATATCTAATAGCTTTTGTAAAGGCTTTTGTCAATTTCTATGGTCTCGTTTGTAGAGTCGTGCTTGAAGTATCCGGTTGGCACTATGGTTCTGGATTCATCAAAAATGTCTATGTCAGTCTGGCTATAATCGGATTTATGGGCATCGTTGAAGATGTTTTGTTGAAGTTAAACATTTCTCGGTTCATATTGTTGAAAAGCTCTTCGTTTTCTCCTGATACATCTTCGTCTATGCTGTGCGTTGATAGGTTTTGTAGATTGATGGTGTAAGTGATTTCTTGCTTCGTGTTTTTTCTTCCAATTTGTTTTTAACTCTGTCATTGCTCCTGCTTGATATTTAATGAAGGGCCCCTAACCTGCTGTTCTTAGTTCATGGAAGAGCTTTATGAGGTCGTTATCTTTATGAACTAAAGTGTACTCTGGCTTTTCCGTGTTTTTGAATAAGTCATTGACTGTCTCTATCACATGGCATTCCCGTGGCTCTTCTCGGTCGCATATACACTAAATTGCTGCTGATTTTAAGCTTGCTGTCTTCTGGGGTGGTGTTGGTGTTCGCAGTCGCCTGGCAATGCGAAGGGCTACTCTTCGAATTCATTGTTCGTTTGATGCTTTTGAGGCCTCTGTCGATGGTATGGATGTGGTTGTTCTTGATGAGCCGGAAGAAGCCTCTCGTGTGTTTATGGTAGTCGGGCGGGTCAAAGGAATAAATAAGTTGCCGTTGAAGTCAAACAGCCTGGCTGTTATGTTAAATTCCTTGAAGACGTTTTCCAATTGTGTGGTGGAGGCGCCTTTGCTTTTAAACTCTTCTTCTGTTGTGCCTAGAAGTTCTAGCATATATTTTCGGGTCAGGGTTTTTGACAGTGAGCCCCGCTTGCATTTCATAAGGTAAATAAGCATAAACGGAGGGAACAGAATGAAGATTATCGTGGAGGAACAGGAAAGAAAAAACAATTGTATCATTCTTTGGATAGTTTATTATCATTGTGATGTTTGTGATTGCGATGCTCTGAAGTGTAATCTTGCGAAACATGAGAAACTAATAAGCATGTGGAAAGTTTGAGATTGAAGGAGGCGGATTAGTTCACCTAATTAGATACTGTAAGGTGAAACATACGCGTGTAAATGTCTGGCGCTAGAGCCGTCGACAGGGACAGACTTCCTGCACACACCGGCGGTTCCCGGTTCCTCCAAGCAGTTGGCGTTCGCATCCCAGCGAGCACCCTCCAAATACCTCCACTCAGAAGCGACAGTTTGAACTGCTTGAAGTGTATATGCCTCACCCGGCACGTGTCCAGGCCAGTGCTCCGCGCCGGAGACCACACAAGCTGGGCATCGCCGCGGGGGCACATGCCCGTGACGTAGGCCCCTTCGCGCGCCAGGCTGTCGACCATCTTTGGGTCCAAGCGCTTTGTGACCTGCAGCGTCGACAGTCTACGCTCCGGGGGGCTGTGTCTGCTTGCAGCCGGCGCCTCGGTGAAGACGTGCAAGCGGTCCAGCTCCAGGTTCACGCTCTGGCAGCCTGCTGTTGCGGGGAGTCGCCAATCGCCAATCGCCGTATTGCATATATGGGGGCCGCGCAGACTTGCTTGATGGCCGTGAGGAAGCTCTGTGGGTTAAAGAGCTTGGAGACGTCCACCACCTCCAACCAAGCAAAAAAACCAAGGGCGGGGGGCGCCGCCGCCCATCAGCGGCCCATGCCCGGTGCCTTGCCTTGGGGATGTGGATGGGCTCGGCAGACCAATCCTCCAGCTGCGCACAACGGTCCTTGAGGTTCACCAGCCAAGACCTCCGGATCCCGTGCGTTGCCCTCAAAGGCGAGACCTACTCTCCGCGGCTCTCCGCGGCTCTCGGCTCACAGCCTCAGAGGCCGCGTGGAGGGGAAGCCCAGCTTCACCCACCAGACAGGCAAGATCTGCTCCGACAAGGCCTGGCAGAGCCGAGCGCAAAGCCATAAAAGCGGAGACCTCAGAGCCTCGCCGCCTCGCCTCCGCTAGCTGCTCCATGTGTTCGCTCATGGTCAGCTCTCCTTTGAATCCAAGCTGAAGCTCGTTGAGCCCCCGCACCTGCGGTAAAAGCTGTCTGCCTTTGACCCTTGAGAAACTGCCCTTTCTGCCGCTCCGCCGCTCCGCATCGCTCCGCATCGCTCCGCATCGCTCCGCCGCTCTGAGGCTCCGACCATTTCCTGAACCAGGCAGTTCATGCAATCGCACTCCTGGCAGGGCCCGCCGCGTCAGGGCCCGCGTCTCCCCCCGCGTCTCTTCTGGAGGGTGGCGTGTCTGCAGCAACCGCGTGCTGTGGCAGATCGATGCTCCTGCATCATCACGAACTGGTACGGCCCTCGCTCCTCACGAGAGAGACAAGAGAGAGAGAGAGAGAGAGAGAGAGAGAGAGAGAGAGAGATCAGGAGCGAAGGAGTGACGCGAAGACACAGAGCCTCTGAATTTTGAAGGCATGGCTGTGTGCTGTGCTGTGCTACAAGTTCAGAAATCTGGCATCGCTCCAGCGCTTGTCGGCGGCGCAAAGCATCCAAAGCTCTCTGCCGCAGTCTCTGCCTGTTTCTCCCTTCTCGGTCCTCCTCGCTCAGCTGCGCAGAGATCTCCTCCCCACGAACTGATTCTCCCCGGTTCTCCCCCCCCAAACGAGATAATGCCCTTCAATGGCTCAGCACGCTCAGGATGCGGTGGCGGACAAGGCACCTCGACGTTGAATCGAACCTCTCGAACCTGGGCATTGCATGACAAGAACAGACGTTTTGTTTTCATACTTGTTCTGGGCCATTTCGTGGGTCACCGCCGAGCTCGCCGCCTCATCCAGAATTTCGTTGCACATCTCTTCAGCCTCAGCCAGAGAGCTCATGTCGCATGTCGAGCCCGCCCCCGGCGCCCGGAATTCACCAGGTTCTGGATTCTGGATGTCTGAACCTTTCCGAGCTCGGGGCAGCGGCCATGGGCGACTGCTCCTCAGCAGCCTGCCCGGTTGTGCACAAGATTGGGCACCCTCAGATCGCCGCGCGGGCTGCTCTGTGCTGCGCTGCTCTGTGCTGCGCTGGGGGCGCCTCTCCCGGGCTGCGTTTGGGCTGGATCAGCTGCAAGAGCTCGAAGATGGTGTCACACCTGAGGGGAAGGGCAAAGGGGGCTCCCGGCTCCCTCGCCCCGGCTCGGCTCTGAGCTCCCGGCATCTTCGTGCGGAAGTCGATCTCCGCGTTGGGGTGCATCCCAAAGAACAGGGGCGACTCCGCCGGCATCGTCTCCTGACCAAAAACAACTGAGCAGCAAAGGAGCGCATGATTCTCCCAGTGGCGCCCGCATATGCCCGCATATGCCCCCTGAAGTGTGGCGAGGAGCGATGTGCTCCAGGTATTTCTCATGCGTTCCGGGGCCGGGGGACTTCCAGCTGAGCTGCCCATCAGCCTGAGAAGAGAGAGCCGCAGCTGAGCGAGCCGGGAAAAAGCACACGCTGCCGATCTTGGAATCCCGGCATAGGGAACGAGCTCCATCTCGTCCAAGATCTCGTCCTTCGGATGCGACGCGACGCAACGAGGGCCCCCCCCCCCAAACAAGCAGGCTCCGGCAATGGCAAGTCCTGCATGAAGTATGTCAGATACTTCTGGCACATCCTGCGGTCCCAGTCGTCAACAATGTGCCCTGCGCAGAGTCAGCAGCTGGAGGGATGCTTCGCTTCGCAAGGTTCCGGCCTCCGTACATGATCTCCCCAAAGATATATCTCAGGTCCTCCCATGGGATCTTCACCGCCGTGGAGCCCTCATGAGGCAGGTGGCATCAGGCGGCCAGCGAAGCGAGCGAAGCGACGGGAGATGGTTGGCTTCAAGCGCGCCCACCTCCAAGTAGTTGTAGAGAACGGAGGCCGAGTCGCGAAGATCGCCGTTCGAGAACGGGTACTTCCTGGGGGCCCAGTCCCCAAAAAAGGAAGCAGGGCGGCAACACTCCGAGATCCGAGCATGTTGTAGCCCAAGGCCCCAAATTTCTTCCGCTCCAACATCAAGGAGTGAAAGTGGCACAAAGCAAACAAGATGGACCTCGGCTGGAGGTGCGCTGCGCCCCTGCCTCTTCCAGCCGGCTTCGTGCTTGCAAAGCAGCTTGATCTTGCTGTCCCGCTCGTCGAACTCCTCCCGGTTGAAGAGCGCGAAGGAGCGCCTCAGGCTGCAGAAGCGAGAACCTCAGGCGCAAGGGCGACTCGCGGCCCCTGGGCCCCTGGGCCTGAGGTTGGCCTGGAGGCCCTGGGGCGGTTCGTTGGTGAGCTTGATGGACCGCTCCAGCAGGCCAATGGGGATTCCCAAAGAGGGGTCCGCAGAGAGAAAGAGCCGGAAGTAGGGGCTGCTGTTCCTGCAGGCTGCAGGACCGAGGCCAGGCCGACCACTTTGAGTGTGTGCTGTCTCATGCTGTTGGGACCCCGGGCTCAACTGCGAAGGCATCCAACCTCTTCTCCAACGTGGCCTCCAAAATGCGTCGTTTGAGAAACGCAAGAACAAGGTCGCAGAGTCTTCTTAGGCGACGGGCACACCAGGAGGGCATCAAGTGGATATTTTGGAGCATGACCTTTGCTTGAAGGCTGGCAGCTTGCCGCTATACTAAGCACGGCGCTGAGGCAGGCGCCCAATGTCCCTCTTTGGATCCTAACTCCAGCTTTTGCATAGCGATCTCATCCTTTCATCATGTCTGCAATTTCCTTCTTGCGCTCTGCGCTCAGTAGCCAGTCTCCTCACCTGGCCCTGGCCCATGGCGACATTGTGGTAGTTCACGTTGGCCTGCAAGCCAATCAGGACCTTGCCCAAGGCTTCCACCTGGCAAGTTGAGCCCATGCCGCCTCCCCTCACCCGGTCTGCTTGCCCCGCTCCCTCGTAAGGCCCTGAAGGCCCTAAATCCCTCCCGCCCACTTCCCGGTTCCGCAGGCCAGCTCTCCTCTCTCTCTAAAAAGAAGCTGAACCAACGACACACGTGTGCTGAAATGTTAATGGAGTTTCATGTTTTACACGGCTCCTTTAATCTGCAACACGCTCGGAACAAGGAGCATTAACGGCTAGGTCTAGGTCTCCCCTGGTTCATCCCCCAGGGCAACGACACCACCGCGCGCAAGTGCGCCCTCGACAGTTGCGGGTGCCAAAGCGTTGCAGGCGCACCACGAGCAACGGCAATGCTCCGCCAATATTGAATACTTGCCGCTGCTGACCTTGACCAGACTCTTCTTCCACAGGGGCAAAGGAGCGTGTCAGCCCCCCCCCTTGACCAGACTCTCTCTCCCTCTCTCTCTCTTTCTTTCGCCAGGGCTGTGTGGTGGGGAGTTGCCTCCCCACCGCGCGCAAGTGCGCCCCCGACTGTTGCGGGTGCCAATAGTCTCTGCAAGCAAACTCGACAGAGGCAGCGATCGCACAAAGAGGACGAAATCATCGTAATGGAAGACACATCACTCTCTCTCTCTCTCTCTCTCTCCCGCTTCGCCCCCCACCTCTTTGACGGGATCTGCCCCCGGCGACAGAATGAAGAAGAAGGGTGTGTTACTGGTGGAGTCCTGCAGAACAGCGGGAGCCGGGGGGTTCGGCAGCGGCACCGAGCCATGCTAACTTCTGCCGGTAACCCGAACCAGCATCTCAAAGCAACGGCGCTAGAGACAGCTACGAGTACTGTGCACTCAAGAACCGACGCGTCCGCGTCCTCATAAGACGACTGGAGCACCTGGAAGTGTGTCAACGACTTTCCGGAAACAGAGCGCGCACATGTCCAACGCCTTGTAGAAAGACAGCGATGCATCACAGTCAATGTAATCTCTGCCGCTTGGAAGGCTCTGCCTGAAGGTACAGGCTCAGTCGGAGCTGTGCTCACTGCTGCCTGTCAGTGCCATGTGCCTTATCCACTTGGCCAGCGCGATGGACATCCGGTCCGGCCGAAGACAGCGGATTACCAGCCTGAGACAACGGAGAAGTATAGCTCAGTCCCCTGCAGTGCAGATGCTGGCTTCGAGCCGCGGGCAACTTCCTCGGCTGGGGCTTTGTGGCCGGCGACTAAGACGCGACTGCATCCAAGCACAGCCGAGCTGCCGAAAGTACTTTGCGTCCAGCGTCTTCCAATCCAGCGGCAGCTTGGCATCCTGCGAAGTGTCCAACTTCCGGACGCGAACGGGAGAAAAGGGGGGGGTGCTTAGTGTGCTTAAAGTCTTAAAGGTCAGGCCGCCAGATGCCTCCGGGGCGGCTTCGGCCATCCAATCCCGGAAGCCTCGGAGAGCGGAGACGGAGCATGGCGAGCTTCTGGGCCGGCAAAAGCCGGCGCCCGGGCGGTTCGGAGCATCGCGCTCCATGTTCTGCCTCGAGCTTCGAGGAACTTCGAAGAAAGTTCCGCCGCGGGAGGTTTCGAGGGAAGTTGGGCTGCCGGGCGCGAAGTTCTCGAAGCCTTCGAGTTCCACCAACTTCAGGACCATGGCCTCGCAGAGCGCTGCGCGCCGCTCCGCGCTTCGGTTTCCAGGCTCGGTGTGGGGCCCGGGCCCAGCTCTTGTTGGGGAGCCAGTCCAGAGGGTTCTCGTAGACCGGCGCCGAGGGCGCCCGGAGCAGGAAGCTGAAGTGGCTCACCACGAAGTCCTATGCGGCGAGGCTCCGACGAACCGACAGCTCCAAGACAACACGGAACACTGTCCCTCTGCTCACTGCAGCCTCCTGGAGCTGTCGCAAGGAGAGCAGGCGGAAAGCCAGCATCGTGCAGAAGATGAGCCTCTGCTCGTGTCTTGCTGTGTTACCCCCGTACAATCCAACGTTTGAAATTGTATTGCAGTCCTGCCGTGCCCGGCCGTGAGAAAGACAGAAGTAGCTGTCGCCGGTGCGGGTGCGGGTAGCCGGGTAGCCGGGTAGACATGACGATGGAGATGATTGTGTCAAGCTTGCTGCGGCGCTGCGGACAATCAGACCCTCTCCGTGCAAGGTCAAGAAGCTTGTGGTCTTCGAAGAGGCCCCGGTTGACCTCAAGGCGATCACCAACGGACCCGTCGTTTTCATGGACAGTCAAGCAGAAAAAAATCAAGCGTAGCCGGTTTGCAAAAGCCAGCGCAAAGAACTACACAGAACCGCGTTTCCAGGTTCAAACTTGAACCAATTCAAGTCAAAAGTGTGTATAGAGTATAGAGTCAGTGTTTTCAGAACTCGAGAGCAGGTTGTGGCAATGGGGAAATGCTCCAGAGCTATCCATCTTATCCGGATCTACACCTGAAAGCTCTTTGACACAGCTCATAATTACGCTGCTACACATCACCTTCAAGCGAACCCTTCCGGAAAGCAATCGTGCCAGTTCTTGCGTTTGTCCTTGCAGTAGCACTGCTCAACCCCACAGCTGGGAACAGTGGAGCATGTAAACATCATGCCAGCGTGTGACGATCCCGACCACTAGGAATACCACGACCACAACGAAACAACCAGGAGACCTCCAGGAGACCACACACCAAGGCAGGCTTGCCACAAGTCCCGAAAAAAGACTTCCCCCAAGCGCTGGCACGGCATTGCTTTTGTGCTTCCCGCATACTGCCCCGCACTTAGGGACTGGCCCAGCGGAAGACGGTGAGCCGGGCCGATGCGATGAGCAGCTCCGTGCGCTCCGAAACCTCCTCCGAGCCCTGAAAGCAAGGCGAGGCCGAGCTCTCGCTGCTGGCTGCGTTTCGCCCCAGGCCCAACCTGGGTGCGGTCGATGGCCTTCTGCAAGAAGCTGTTGAAGGCGTCCAGGGAGTACTGGTACATGTGCTGCACCTTACTCTGCATGCCTCCCTTGCCTCGCTCACTTGCCTTCATTCGTCCAAGAGACCACACAGAGCTGGTTGATTAAGAAGAAAAGCATGGAACCTGAAGAGCGATCCATCGCGAGAGCTCAGATTCATTCATATCGTAGCTGCCTTCCGCTGCCACGGGCCGGTAGAGTTCTCTGGAGTGATTGATCTCAACCTGCGGGGAATGCGCCGTCCGGCCGCTACGCCCCGCTACGGCCCGCTACGGCCCGCTACGCCCCGCCGCGCCCGGCGCCTCCGTCTTCTGCGCCTCCGCCACTTGCAAGCCAATTTCGCGACTTGTCTGCTTCGTCTTCTCAAGGCCCTCGCGGAAAAGGAAAGATTCCAAACACAGCCTCTGAGCGATCGCGCCCCCATGGCCCCGGCCTCGATGAGGGGCAAGTTGTCCAGGATGGTCGTCGGATCGGCAGCAGACAGCTGGGATAAGAGCTCGTCCTGATTGAGCGACACGCTGCTGCCCCCCCCCCCCCCCCCACTGGCCTCTTTGCGCCTCCAGCCTGCTCAGCACCACCTTTCAAGAGTGGGGGGGGGAAATTCGGACGTGCAAGGCGGAGGTGGCATGGCAAGGCCTTGTACTCGTTCTGCCGTCGAACCAGCGTCTGCAGCGCTTGAACACGAGGCATTGTAAGCTGCCCTCTGAAAGGATTGACCGCATCTGGGCGCCTGCTTCTCCTCCTCGAGCTGCGGCTTCTCGCAGTTCACCACCATGGCCAACACTTGCTCCTGAAAACTGCGAGATTGTCTGCGACACAAAGGCCCGGTGCGGCCTCGAGGCCCTCGGGAGTGACGATGAAGTTCACCACAGTACATTGGGCAGAAACCTGGCAAATCACCGCCACCCCGTTCCCCTGAATCTTGAAAAGCATCCTAACCTAACTTCAAAGGTTTTGAAATGTACACATGTATGGTACGAAGTCGATGTACATGCAGCGGGTTGCGGAGACATTGACATCATGCCTCAGCAAAGATACGCGCACATGCAGCAGCAGATGACAGTCAGCTGCATTTGCTGCCTGTGCTGCTTAACAAAACAACAACATGAAAACGCGCTATGGAGTGCGTGTGAAGTTTGCGAAATGGCAATAAGTGACCACACTCCGGGCTGTGGTTTTGGGGTCTGGATTTTGAAGTGCTGGATCCATGGTTTTGGGGGCTTAGACCCAAATCCCTCAAAAGTTGCACGCTGGTTAGCAATTAATCCTTCAAATAATATACAACATTTCGGAAAGTTTGTTTTTCTGCCAAAAACCATCTTTTTCCCAGGACAGAAGATGGTTCTTTGGTTTTCCCTCAGGAAAACTTCTTTTCCTAAGAAAGAATTTGATTGTGGCTGAACAACCAGGGAAAAGATTGCTTTGAGTAGGAAAACAAACTTTTTCTTCGGACAATGTTGGTTTTGCGCTGAAAAACAGTCCTTTTCCTATGTGTTTGCCCCAGGAAAAAATGTTTTCCTGCACAACACCATGGTAAACCCAGGCCCAAGCCCTAAATTGTGTAAGCCCAAACCGATACCCTAAAGGGGTAAGCCCAGACCGAAACCTTAATGAAACACCCTAAAAGGTCCCATGCCGACCCTACTCGTGAAAGCTTCCCTGTACCGAATAGTTCCTTCAACTGCAACCCAAATAATGGGAGAAAGGGTAATCTGCGTCTTTTTTTGTTGGGTTATCTGCGTCTTTATTTTTTGGGTTATCTGCGTCTTTATTTTTTGGGTTATCTGCGTCTTTTTTTGGTTTTGTATGGCACCTACTACGTTTTCTGGCAAATCACTCGGTAATATGTGTCTTTATTTTTTGGGTTATCTGCGTCTTTTTATGGCTGTTATCTGGTACCTGCTGCATTTTCTAGCAAATCACTGGGTTATTAGCTTTTTTTGGCGTGTTATCTGCGTCTGTTTCCTTGTAAGGTTTGGATCTCAACTCCAAAATCCAACAAGCAAATACAAACATTAGAAAAACAAGAACCTGTAAACACAAAAAACAAGACGCATATGAAATTGCGATTCCGGTTCATAACATATCTTGGCGATTCCGGCGCATCATACATCTTAAACGCATTCCCCCCCTCATTCTCAAAAAACTGCATTCCTCATGGCCACTCAGGTTGATTATCCTATAGCTTTGATGGGACCTACCACGTTTCGGGCTGATCACTAGGGTATTTCCGTTGTTATTTTAGGTTATCTGCGCCCTTTTTCTTTCGGTTCAGAGATTAGCTTAACAATCCAATAGAAAATCAATACTGAAAATACAAAACTACGTAAACAAACTTTACAACACGAAAAAACTCGACTAAAAACTTCAAAACACCGATATACTTAAAATACAGACCAGTGGGGTTCATCATATATCTTAAACACGCCCCCCGATTGGGCGATGCCGGTTCATCATATATGTTTAAACACGGCCCTCATTTGGCGATTCCGGCTATCGTAGACCACGCCAGACCAGTGGGGTTCATCATATATCTTAAACACCCCCCCCCATTGGACGATTCCGGGCTATCATATATATTTAAACACGCCCCTNNCCCTCATTTGGCGATTCCGGCTATCACAGGCCTTAAACACCCCCCCCCCCGATTGGGCGATTCCGGTTCATCATATAATTGTTAAACACGGCCCTCATTTGGCGATTCCGGCTGTCATATACCTTAAACACGCCCCCGATTGGGCGATGCCGGTTCATCATCTATTTTGAAACACACCCCTCACTTGGCGATTCCGGCTATCATAGACCTTAAACACGCCCCCCGATTGGGCGATGCCGGTTCACCCGGCTATCAAAGACCTTAAACACGCCAGGCCAGTGGGGTTCATCTTATATCTTAAACACCCCACCCCATTGGACGATTCCGGTTTATCATACATAAACACCCCCCTCATTTGGCGTGTCCGGCTATCATAGCCCTTAAACACGCCCCCCGATTGGGCGATGCCGGTTCATCATATATTTTTAAACACGCCTTCCGGCTATCATAGACCTTAAACACGCCAGACCAGTGGGGTTCATCATATATCTCTATCACCCCCTCCCATTGGACGATTCCGGTTTATCATATAAATTTAAGCATGCCCCTCATTTGGCGATTCTGCCCCACGATTGGGCGATGCCGGTTCATCATATATGTTTAAACACGCCCCTCATTTGGCGATTCCGGCTATCATAGACCTTAAACACGCCAGACCAGTGGGGTTCGTCATATATCTTAAACACCCCCCCATTGGACGATTCCGGGTTATCATATATATTTAAGCACGCCCCTCATTTGGCGATTCCGGCTATCATGGGCCTTAAACACGCCAGACCAGTGGGGTTCGTTATATATATATATATATATATCCGAAACACGCCCCCCGATTGGGCGATTCCGGTTCCTCATATATCTTAAACAGGCCCCTCATTTGGCGATTCCGGCTATCATAGACCTTAAACAATCCCCACGATTGGGCGATGCCGGTTCATCATATCTTTTTAGACACGCCCCTCATTTGGCGATTCCGGCTATCATAGACCTTGAACACGCCCCCCGATTGGGCGATGCCGGTACATCATATATTTTTAAAGACGCCCCTCATTTGGCCATTCCTGCTATATACCTTCAACACGCCAGACCAGTGGGGTTCATCA